>RCUC01168066.1:0-83941 GCA_003697995.1 Taxidea taxus jeffersonii
AATCTAAATATTTAGTGATCTTACCTGATTCCCTGCTGAAAACTTGCTTTTGCTCACACTTCTGTAACTGGCCCCATTTTCAGAGATAGTATGCAACATCAGATTTTTAATCAGAAAAGAAATCAGAAAGCACAGATTGCTTTCACATACCCAATCCCATTTTATTGTTATCATAATCCTATGAGTGAGGCGGGCCACTGTGAAGTCCACGGGCCGCGCCGCACAGCTCCAAATTAGGAACCATCCTTTGGACTTGAATCTGCCCAACTCCCAAACTGGTTCCCTTGGTAACGCCTGGGCTGCTCTCCTAGGAGCCGGCGGGAGAGATGGCTTTTTGATGACAGCAGACAAACAGGAGCGAATTCTAGCAGTTGCCGAGAAGTAATAGGGTTTAAGTGTGTAGGTTTATAGATCTTTGCGGTGTGGGGGGCCTGAAACCATAGTAATGATCCAAATAACCTTTATCTGAACTTCCACATGGCATCTCTGAAGGCGGACTTCACTCAAGAATCACAATTCGCAAAAGCACATGACGAAACTTACAGAGGTTTTCATCTGACATATTTTGGGGCCAACAAAATCTTGTGTATGTGTGTGTGTCTGTGTGTGTGAGTGTGTGAGTGTTCAAAATAAGCTTATTCCCTCAAGGCTGCTGCTCCTTTTCCAGTTACTTTCTGAAATGGGTGTTTGAGGAACTTCATGCTGTTTTTCTTTATTTGTCCCTACAAACAAATAAATCACTCTTTCCCAGCAAGTTCTGAGTTGAGTTCCATTTGTGACAAATTTAAAAACCTGACTCACTGAAAAATGAGAGGGTTTATTTTTCCTTCCCTTTTGTGAAGGAGGCATTAAGTCTGAAATTGCCTTCAGTGACAAATTCCTTTCATCCCTAATCCCTCAGAGAAATACCTTAGTGAGCTACAAGTGACAGGGGCTTCAAAGAACCAGGTGACCTCAGCCTTGTAAATAAAACCCATCTTGAAAAATAGAAGTAACAGATAAATGCTTACCCTACAGATTTTTTTTTTTAAATTGGGTTTAAATGGCTTAGCATATGAAACAAAATGCTTTGGCATTGAGTCTTCTAATTATTTTCTCACCTATAATGTGCAAAACATTTCATTCACTCACTTAAAACGTACAACGCAATGCTTTTTGGTAAATTACGTTATCTTTCTTACATTATTAATTTAAAAATATTGTCATAAAATGCATACAACAGAAGTTTGCCAGTTGTACAGTCGGGTGCCTAACTGCCCGGATGCCCCTGCTAATTTCCTTTTTGATTTATTTTTTGCTTATTGGTTGTTTAAGAGTCTGTTAATTTCCATGTTTTTGAATTTCCACTTTTCTGTCTCTTACTCATTTATAATTTAATTTTACTGTGATCGAAGACAATTTAAAGATTTTTTTCAATCTCTTTAAATATTTTAAGACTAATTTGTGTCCTAAAATATGATCTATTATAGAGAATATTCCATGTCCATGAGAGGAACGCTTACTCTGCTGTTGGGTTAGGTCTGATTGGTGTGCAGTGTTGTTCAAGTCCCTATTTACTTAGTAATTTTTTTTTTAAGATTTTATTTATTTATTTGACAGAGATCACAAGTAGGCAGAGAGGCAGGCAGAGAGAGATAGGAGGAGGTAGGCTTCCCCCTGGGCGGAGAACCCAATGCCATGCTGGGCTCAATCCCAGGACCCTGGGATCATGACCTGAGCCGAAAGCAAAGGCTTTAACCCATTGAGCCACCCAGGCACCCCCCCTTAGTAATCTTCTGTCTGGATGGTTTATCCATTATCAGAAAGAGGGTATCGAAGTCGCCAAAATTATTATGTTACTATTTTGCCCTTCAATTCTAACAATTTTTGTTTCATATTTTTGAGAGCTTCTTTGTTAAGAGTGTATTTGTTTATGATTACTGTGTCTTCTATTTTGACCCTTTGTCAACATACACGGTCCTTTTTTGTTTATTGTAAATCTGCTTATTCGAGTCCATTTTGTCTGATAATGATATAACCACCACCACTCTCCTTGGTTATTATTTGCATAGGATACCTTTCTCCATTCTTTTACTTTCAGTCTGTTTGTGTCCTTTTATCCAAAGTGAGTCTCTTATAGATGCCATACAATCTGTCAATATATACCTTTCAATATTTAATTTAATACATTTGAACTTCACGTGATTACTGATAAAGATTTACATCCCCCATTTAGCTTTTTGTTTTCCTTATAGATATTTTTCCCTCAATTTCTTCATTCTTTTTGTATTTTCTTGAGTTTTTGTGGTATCTTATTTTGATTCCTTTCTCCTCCCTTTCCTGTGTATTTTTTAGTTATTTTCTTAGTGGCTAACAGGTTTATGACTGACATCTTAAACATATTAGTGATCTAGTTGACTAATATCAACTTAGTTTAAGTAATATACAGAACACTCTGTGCCTAGCTGTGTCCATCCCTCCATCTTTATTTTATTATTTTCACAGATGATGGCTTTATATACTGTACAGTCATTAATGTTGGCATAACCTAACATCTTCACCTCTTTCAAACTTTTTCTTTAAAAGTCCTCCAAAGCTTTCTGGCATTAGATTTTAAAAATTATTTCAAGTACATAGTTTATCTAGTCTGAAGCTTCTTAAATTATTAAGTAGAATACCATGCATAAATTTGACTTTCCTCTATGAACAAGTTAATTTATATCCCATTAAATGGGAGACAACATAAGGCCTGTGACATAAAATGAAATCACTATTTTACCCATCGCATTAATATTCTTCTTAGGTTGAAAAGTTTCCATTAAATCCACACACTATCAGGAAGAAATAAACAGGTGATGAAAAGATGTTACAAGTTATGTATGCATGAAAAATGGAGCTATAAGAGGGTAATTAGAGTACAGTACCAGCCCTACTTCTTCAGGACTTGAAGGAAGAGATGCTGTCAAGGTTATGATTCTGTTTAGCAAACACAGAAAGAAAGTCGTATAAATAAGGTACTTTCATGGACTGTCAATGTTTCTTCTAGTTTTATGCATCCTTAGATCATCTCAACTTCTGATGACCATCCTAAGTGGTCCTTTCATGAGAAACTATGTTTTATTATCTCAAAGGTTTACTTCTGCGGAGGTAGATAGTTTTCCTTTATATCTCTATTTTTTATCCCAACGCAGCTCTGCCCTGATATTCTTACCTAGAACTTAGCAGAGTTCTTCCTCAGTAAATCCAGGAATCAATGCACATTTGTACCTGTTCAGAGAAAAATCCCGAACGTTTTAAAATATACTGTTAGAATCATAGGATTCATGTATTTGGTTTTGTCAGGTCTCCAAATATGCTACTATTGGATGAAAATCTCTCCTAATTGCCTTTAAGACTGACAGCCATCTCTCTCAAAGAAAGAAATTTGATTTTACCAACTGTGTTTTGTGAGTGTTGACACCTTCCTGTAAATTTAATTCAATGTACCCCAGAAGCATCATACTGAAGAACCCTTGGGCAATTTCCTCGGGTTTTCTGAATATTAATATTGAAACCAAGACAACAGGCACAAAATGGAGTTACTTATGCTAAGTCCCAAAGGACCAAAACCAGGCTTGCCTAAATTGTGGTTTGGCTTTCCCTGAAATGGAATCTTAAACCAGTGAATCAGGAATTGCTTGATCTTCATTTGTAGGAAACTGCCTGATGGACTTCTGCCACCCTGAAAGGAAGGTAACACTGTGGTAACCTGTCTGCTTTTCTTTATATACTGTACAGTCATTAATGTTGGCATAATCTAACATCTTCACCTCTTTCAAGCTTTTTCTTTAAAAGTACTCCAAAGCTTTCTGGCATTAGATTTTAATGCCAGGTTCTGCCTAACACAACCTCATTGTTCCCGCTCCCTTCTGCTTATAAAATCACTTTTTTTTGGAGCTCTTCTCTATCTGCTAGATTGGATGCCGCCCAATGCATGAATTATTGAGGAAAGCCAATAAGATCTTTTAATTTTATTTTTTAATATTAACCCATTCATTTATATGGGGCTAGTGATGCCAACTTCATAGGGTTGCAGTGACAATTAAAATATATCGTTATACAAAATATCTAACATTCATGATTGCTATTATTCAAGAAATGTTGGCTTCATTTCTTTCTAGTGATTCTCACTACTCTCAAGGGTTTATAGCATCTCTGTTTTCAATGGGGAAAGGGGAAGTCAGGGGATGGCAGGGCAAGATCATCAAATTAGTGCAGCTCAAGGAAGGAAGCACATCAGTAATCCATGGGGTTGGCATGAGCTGTTATCACTATGTGACATTTCTTGTAAAGTTTGGCTGAATGTATGTAGCTAAGCAATCACAGATGAATAATTTACATTCCCAATATGGGAACACAGATTATCTCATTTCATAACAGTTTTTTAAAATTCTTTGGTCTGCTAGGCTTTACACAAATGTATAGTTTTTTAAACAAATAAATTAGTCATGGCATCAACATTTCTGAGAAAAGTTCTATAAAATGTGAGCTACAAGCTATTTTAGAACTTTCAGGAAACAAAACAAAACAAAACAAAAAAACCTAAGGGAAAAGCAAACTGCCTTTGAAATGAAAAGGATATATTTTTGGTCAAGTGATAGATGTGTAGAATGATAAAATCCTTTTCTTTAAGCTGTACTACCTTCTATGCTAATCTAATGCTTATCGTAGCACATCATGAACACATACTGTGGAACTGAACTGAAATCAATGTAACTGAATTGAAAAAGAATCAATACACAGTTCTCCGGGGGCTGCCACTCCAGGGTCTGAAAGCTCAGGTACTAATTTTTAAAATCTCTTCCTTGTTTTTCAGAGCACAGTTTAAGAGCTACAACAGTACCTGATTTGATTTTTGTTTTCTTAACATCCTGATTCTGGAGATCCATCAGAGACAAGGAGTCAGGAGCTCTGGCCGTCAGCTTTTTAACAAGCTCCCCAAGGTGATAATTTGGCACAAAAAAGCTTGAGAACTATGCCCTCAACAAAAAGAATCGCTTTCACCATGAAATACCAAGCTCCCTTCCTTGACAAGAGCCATGATGCTAGGTCAAATCATAATAGAGGTCCCACCATACATTCCCTACGTATTTACATTCATGTATTTCCTGTGACATGGAAATATGATCCTCTTTTTCATATGCTTTCATTTTTCTCTTGTGCTTTCATTTTCTTTAGATACTAATCAACACACACAGTGCTTCTGTTGTTGGAACCATGGATCAAATCCCCAGCTGCATGCTCTTGAATCTGATATTTGTTTTGAGATGAGGTAGACTCTAATTTTTTGGATGCAGACTTATAGCCAAGTGGAGTAAATTCAACCAAATATGTGGAATTGCTTCACAGGCAAATCAGAGCATCTTGGGTTTGGACTATAATCTAAGACCTGACGGCTAGTTGACGGGGCTACTTGTCAGATAGAAGAGTGGGAATATGGACATGAGACAGAATTTCAATGTGGGTTCATATGATGAGATGTGAATGATCACCTCCAAAATTAGTAGACTGGAGCACCTGGGGGGCTCAATCCATTAAGTGTCTGAGTCTTGTTTTTGGCTCAGGTCATGATCTCACAGGGCATGGGATAGAGCCCCATATCAGGCTCTATGCTCAGCGTGTAGTCTGCTTAAGACTCTCTCTCTCTCTCCCTTTCATCCCTTACCCTCTCTCTCCCTCTCTCTCAAATAAACAAATGAAATCTTTAAAAAAATAAATTAGTAGATTTTATTCTTTGGACACTTGGCTAATGGAAAACTGAATGAAAATTACCAAGAGTTTTCAAGTACTCTATCACTATCCTTACTCGCTTCAATGTAGTACAAATGTTATCAATATGTCACCACCTGTTACCAATGAGCCAACCTTGATACAGTAATACTAACTGAAGTCCACAGTTTGCATTCAGATTCCCTCTTTGTGTTGCACATTCTGTGGGTTTTATAAATGCATTGTGACAGGTACCCACCTTTATAAAATCATGAAGGACAGTTCCACTGTCCTAAATACCCTCCATGCTCCAACTAGTCCTCCTTCCCACCTTCTTCTCCTCAAGCCCCCCAAAACCACTGACCTCTTTGCTGTCTCCATAGACATGCCTTTTCTAGAATATCACCATGTTGGGATCACACAGAACTTGCCTTTTCACATGGGTTCTTCACATGTAGTACTATGCTCTCAAGGTTTCTCTCTGTTTTTATGTGGTTGGATAACTCATTTCTTTTTAGCGCTGAATGATCTTCCATTGTCTAGATGGACCATGGTTTATTACCCACTCACCTACTGAAAGATGTCTTGGTTCCTTCCAGTTTGGCAATTGTGAATACAGCTGCTATAAACATTCATGTGAGGGTTTTTGTGTGGATATAAATTTTCAACTCATTTCAAGGAGCATGATTCCTGTCCATCAGAATATGTGTAGTTTTGTAAGAAACCACCAAACTCTCTTCCAAAGTGGCTGTGCCATTTTGCACTCCCACCAGCAACAGATGAGAGTTCCTGTGGCTCTACCCTTGCCAGCACTAGGGGTTGTCAGTGTTCTGGATTTTAGCCCCTTCTAGTAGGTGTAGAGTAATAATTCATTGTTTTGATTTGCATTTTCTGAATGCCATGTGATGTTAAGCATATGTTCATATAATCATTGGTCATATACCTTCTTTGATGGTGTGTCTATTTAGGTCTTTTGACCACGTTGACTTATTTATTTTCATGTTGTTAACAGTTCTTTGTATATTCTGAAACCCAGGTCTTTATCAGCTATGAGTTTTGCAAAGATTTTTCTCCCAGTCCATGGTTTGTCTTTTCATATGTTAATAGTGGTTGTTTTTACAAGTTTTTAATTTTAAAAAGTCCATCTTATCAATGTTTTCTTTCATGCATTGTGTTTTTGCTGTCACATGTAAGAAGCTACTGTCAAGTCTAAGGTCATCTAAGATCTTATATTATCTTCTAGGGGCTCTCCTTTTGCATTTTACATAGAAGTCTGTAATCCATTTTGAATTAATTTTGTGAAAGAAGTAATGTCTGGGTCTATATTGTTTCTTTCATCTCTTCTCTTTTGTCTTTTTTGCATGTGGATGTACACTAGTTCCAGCATCATTTTTTTTTTTTTAAGATCTAATTTATTTATTTTAGAGAGAGACAGAGAGGAGAGCCAGCATGAAAGATGAGGAGGGACAAGCAGACTCCTGCTGAGCCCAATATGGGGTTCCATCTCATAACCCCAAGATTATGACCTAACCTGAAACTAAGGGTTGGATGCTTAACCGACCGAGCCCCCAGGTGCCTCTCCAGCAGCATTTCTTAAAATGACTATCTTTTTTGCTTCTCAGAGTTCAGTTGATGATATATGTGTGGTCTATTTTTGGGGTCTCTATTCTGTTCCTGATCTACTTGTCAATTTTTTCCAACATACTGTCTTAATTACTGTGGCTTCATAGTAGTAAGCCTTGAACAATATACTGAATATTGTGTTGGCAGGTCTGGGTCTTGCCTCTGAGTGTAAATCATTTTGTTTCTATCTACAAAATAACTTTCTGAGATTTAATTAGGATTGCATTCAATCTGCAGATCAACTTGGGAAGAATTGATGTCTTGACAAAATCCTAAACATTCGATATTCATTTTTATTATATCATTCCAACAGCTGAAATGTAAATTTTGTGAAGATGGTGTTTTTTTTTTTAAGTCTCTCTCTCTCTCTTTTTTAAAATCAATTTTGATTATTGCTCTAACCCCAGAAAGAGCCTGACACATATAAGATACTTAATAAATACTTGTTGAGTGAACAGACATCACTTACTTACCAGTTTGGATTCTATAAATCTGTATATATGTCTAACCTCACTGTCGGTTTGTACATTTATTAAGGGCAAGGTTATGTTTTATGCCAGAATGTCTTCTTCATATCCTGGTGGATAATCAGTATGTATCAATATGTGTTGAATAAATAAGTTTAGTAAGAAATAAGCTAAAATATCTCTGAATTTAAAAAAAAACTGGTATTTTAAAATGCCAATGACAATATTACATTTGCCAAAACAAAGGGACAATAAGCAATAGCATTGTTCCTATGAGAATAATGCAAAGCCAATATGTGTTTACAACATCTTATACATTACTTGGAGGTTGGGCTTTTCATATATTCTTAAAATGATCTTATTTTTCAGTAGCTTCCAAGATAGCCTCTCTGTGAGCATGTTTATACCCACACAATTGTTTCTTGTTTCTTTCCAGGGTTCTGTCCTCACATCCTTCTTTTCTCTAATGGCATCTCTTCTAATGAGACAGCATCTGAGTCAGGAAGTCCAGAAAGATCAGACCAAACATGGCTATCATCTTAATTTGCAAAAATGCACTAAAACCTGCATTATGCATCCTGCTTAATAGCTTTTTGGTAGGATCCCAAATACTTACTTATTGATTAGCATTTTGGTTTGGGGGATGGCACGCCTGTGTCAGCTGCTCTCCTCAGCCCATGCCAATGCTTTTCACATTCTCTTGACATGTCTCCCTGTGCTCAGGTGAGGGAGCTCACTGAGCGGCCCTCTGCCCTACCCGTTGAACTCATTGAAAACGGAATGTGCTGTATTCATCTCAGCAAGGAAGGACCTTTCTGTTGTCAACTCTTATATAATAAATGATGCAATATTTGCAGCAAGAGCAACTTCCATGGCTTTAAAGAAAAGTGTTATTACTGGGATGCCTGGTGGCTCAGTGAGTTAAGCATCTGCCTTTGGCTCAGGTCATGATCCTAGGGTCCTGGGATCAAGCCCCACATCAGACTCCTTGGTCAGTGGGGTGTCTGTCTGTTCCCTCTGCCACTGCCTGCTCCCCCTGCTTGCACTCTCTCTCTGACAAATAAATAACAAAATATCTAAAACAAAACAAAACAAAAACTGTTATTACCAAACATACTTTCCCTGGCAATTCCTATGCACACCCCCAACTAATTTCTCTATGGCACCAGGCAGAGAAGGAAGTGAGTGCCTTTTGAATATACAATTTGTGCCAGCCTTATTTGAAGTTCAGAAAAGGAGCATTTCCTGCTGCTGTTACAGAATGTTGACATCACCTGTTCTATACCTGTGTTTAAAAATGTCCCTGAGGGATGCCTGCGTGGCTTAGTCAGTTAAGCGTCAGACTCTTGATTTTAGCTCAGGTCATGATCTCAGAGGTATGACATGGAACCCTGTTTTGGGCTATGTGATGGTCATGGAGCCTGCTTGAGATGATCTCTCTCCATTTCCCTCTGCTCGCTCCTAAAAAAAGAAAGTCTCTTAAAATTATCTGACACGGGATCTTTAGTGTGCTTCAGCTTTGCTCTGCAAAAGGGCAATACTAGTAACTTCATTGTGTTTAAACTCAATGAAATAATCCATCTAAAGCAATGTCCTGACTTCTGCATGACAATAAAGTGCATCTTTATGACTCTCATGTTACTTCATGCCATTTTCACAGTAGGATATGGAATAATTAGATTTTCCCTTATTTCTTCTGCTTACTTGGGTTTAATAGACTTTCACATTGATGTACTAGTGTTCTAAGCTCAGTCCCCTTCTCTTCTCACAGCCTGGGGGAATGACACCACTCCTGGTGAAAAATGACTGGAGTCATTTTGATGGTTGATCATGTGACATTCTTCTCATCAGTATGGGTTTCCTCAAGTGCACAACTTGGAAGAAACTAAAGATCAAACACACACACACACACACACACACACATCTTGCTACTAGATTTTATGTTAAAACAAAGGAAACACAGATCTAAATCAGCCAAGCATACAAACATGCATTCTGTCCCACATGCAGACCCAAGGCATAACTTCCTCCTATCAGTTTCTTGTAATTTCTGTTCTCTGTCCCAAGTAAGTTTCTCCAGGAAGCCTTTAGATGAATGGTTCAATCTAAGATAGGTACAAAGCTATTTTATTGCCTCATCAGCCAAACTTGTAGGTGAATAAGGCAACACAGATCATCTTTAAGTGGGAATCCAGGACCAAACTGAGTTCAAGATCTAGGTGACTACTGGGGCACCTGGGTGGCTCAGTCTGTTAAATGTCCAACTCTTGGTTTCAGCACAGGCGAAGAATTCGTGGTTGTAGGATCAAGCCCCACATTGTTAGACTCTGTACTCAGCACAGAGTCTGCTTAAATTCTTTCTCCCTCTCCCTCCCACTCACTGACTCTCTCTCTCTCTCAAATAAATAAATCTTTAAAAAATATCTAGGTACCTATTCCAAAGGTGTCCAAGGGGAGGGCACATCATGTTCTGTTCACCATTCACATAAGAGACAGAAGTATTTCTACCATACTTATTTATCTTGAATATACCTTAAACTCATTTAAATCCCAAAAGATTATTCCTATCTACCGTCATTCACCTCCATTGATGATCTAGGTAGCACTACCTGAAGTGCTTTGGGGACATAAAGCCTATAAGAGGCCTTTGAACCTCAGCTATTCATCCCTGACTTTCACAATCTAAATATTAGCAAATCAGCCTAAATTCATAGACTAATGTCATTTCACACACAAACATGTCACACTGACACCACCTAACTGCTTTAAATTATACATACTTAAGTTGTAGACAATAAACAAGTCCTCTGGCTTCAATTTGCATCTTCAGTGGGAAGACTCTCAAACTCCAGGCTTTGTCTCAAATGTTGGAGTAGTTTTCCATTGCTGCCATGACGCATTACCGCAGATAGTGGCACAAAGCACAGACCTTTTATCCTGCAGTGCTGTAGTTTGGGGTTCTGCCTTCGACCTTCCAGGGTCTCTGGCAGGGTGTGCTGGGGCTTGTCCCTGCAGGTGGCTCTCTGATGGTCTGCTTCCAGGCCCTCAGAGGCTGTTGCTTGTTCCTCTCATGCTTCTAGTATCTTCTTCTGTCACATGTCTGCAATTTACTCTTCCACCCCCCCCCCCCGCATTCCTCTTTTAAGTACTAAGGTGGTTAGCTTAGGAACGCACAGACAGTCCAAGATGGCGCCCCAAATGTATGGTCCATAATTCCATCGACATTCCTCTTGTCACGTGAGGTGACATCTCGACAGGTCATGGATTAGTTGTGGACAATTTGGGGGCCATTATTCTACCTAGTGTAGATGCTGATATCTGTCTAAAGGTCTGCTGGAAAACCGTTCTGGAGTGCCTTACAAGCGCCACTAATTAATCGTTTCCGGGATTGACGTTCTTGACTTCAGAACTCACTCATGCTCTTCCATATATGTACTTACCGTCAAAGAACAGCTCCCTCTATTCACTAATGTGACACCACTAAGATCCTAAAATCTTCTTTCATATTCATCCGGATTCCCAAGTGCTGTTGGCTTTAGCTCACCAAATGTTTCCATTCCTGTGTCTCTTAATTTAGACCATGGTCAACTGTGAGGATGATAGGTTCGCAAAATGCTTTTAACTGGTCCCCTGGCTTTCACTTTCACTCTGTATTTCCAATTCCCCTCTCCAGATCTGAGCCAGCAGGTGCTTTTCTAAAGACCCTTGCCATGCTCAGCCTGGAGATTCTACAGAATGTGTCCCTTTCCTGCTACCCTTATGATAAAGGCCAAATTTTAGTCAAGGCAGTCAGGAGACATCCTTTTTTTTTTTTTTTTTTTTTGTGACTTCTGAGTACTCCAGCCTCATTTATCACTCTTTGAATGCCCCTTGCTCTATTCTAGTTACACTGAGATACTTAGAATTTTCCAAAGGCGCCATTGGGTTGAGAATAAGATAATAGGCTATATTTTTAGAACAATTCCTATGTGCCAAGCTTGTATAAATACTTCACTGAGGTTAATTTCTTTCTTTCTTTTTTTTTTTTTTTTAATTCTGTATTCTACCTGACGCTGTTTTTATTCCCATTATAGAGGATAGCGAAACCCAGAGAATTTAAGTAACATGTTCAAGGTCAGCAGGTAGTAAAGAGTAGTGTTGAGTTTCCAGCTCAGGCACTCTGGCCCCAGAACCTGTGCTTGAAATCTTATAGCAGCTTGTTTCCAGAAGGAAAACTTGATCTGGGTAAGAGCTACCTCATGGCTACTCATTGTCTACTGGAGGATGAGGGAAGCTCCCCACGGGTGGGTTAAGGGTGGCTCTCTTCTTTTTTCTTTACATTTTATAATAAGCAGAATAATGTCCCCCTCCCAAAGCATCCACATCTTTAATCCCCAGAACCGTGAACACGTTGTCTGGCATGACAAAATAACTTTGCAGATGAGATTAAGGTGAACCTAAAGTAGTAAGATTATTGAGATTATCCTGGATTATCTGGATGAGCCCAAACTAATCACGCGAGTTCTTCAAAGCAGAGAATCCTTCCCAGTTGCAGGGAGGGAGGGAAAGAGAGATGTGACAATGGGAAGAAGGTAAGAAGTCCCTGGCTTGGAAGATTTAATGAGAGAACATTCTGATTTACATCAAACTTTCATTATCATGAATGTTTCATGAAATCGTTAAAATATGGGGAGCCATGATAACATAGCAACACATACAAAGATTGTTGCTGTGGATTTGAAATGTTGGGGCTGATGAAGTTGTAGTGTCATTTTCATGTCAGGATGCATTTTTGAAACAAAATAACTGACTTAGAGCCAGATCAGACAGTTTCGAAAGAAATCCTAGATCTTCCCACCAGCATGGGACTGAATACAGTCTAGGAGAAATTTGCAGCAGAGACAGAGGTGTGAAGACCAGGTGCGCAAAATAGTGTCAAGAAAACTGGAGTTCGTTTATTATCCCTTTTTAAAAAGGTTCAACTTGATATACCATCCACATTAAGTAATTTTTGCTTAGTATTGTTTTATAAACTGGAAAATAGCCGTGACACAAGAACTTGCTAACTTTAAGAAAATCCAATAATAAAATCACAAATTAACAAGGAGAGTGCTTGCGCCAAAGGATTGCATGCAAATAAGAATGAGATTAGCTCTGGCAATTTCAGGAACATGCTCGTATGAAGTCAGAGAAAATTAACTGAGCTAGAATTAACCAGTCCACGCTGTGTATTGGAGTCACATTATTGCCTGTGATCACCGGGTGGTCATCACCCTGTTAGCTCTCTGTCACCACATGATAGGATGTATGAGAACCCTGGAAACCCTTCTAACAGAATTCCCAATATTTATGATTATCAACCAATCTGTGTCCCACGAATAAAATTTTTATTGCCTGAAAATGAGGTCATGTTATCACAAAACACAGACCAAATAACAAGTTTTGTGAGAGTCGTTTCCTAGATTTGGAAGGGTCAGACAGAGACTGCTGTGATCCCTGTCACCTGTTTTTCTGTTTCTTCAATAAAAACCCATTGATTTGACTGTATTTTGCATAGCTTTCATTGTGCAACTGTGTTGCTTTTCTGGTCTCTTTCTGAATCTCTTCCCACTGATGGGAATACCTTCCAGGGATGTTACAGCCTTGGTCACCGCTGTCCTCCTTGGTCTAGTGTCATCCTTGATCTGTGATTGGGAATGCCCGCTCTGATCATCCTTCCCTTCCTTCTCCCAAGCTAGATGCCCAACACCCCCCACCGAGCATTACCTTCTAACCAGTAGTGAGACCTTTGTGAGATTAGAATTTACAGCTCTAATCTAAGAGCTAATCTAATCTAAGGTATGTGAACAAGATCCCCCAAATCACCACAACTGGGGATAAGAGTTCAGCTGTCAACCCACTTGGATGACGTCAAACGTGTTGATACTGTAGTATTTACCATGTTGTATACTGTAGTGTGATGTGACTGCAGGATTTGCCCGGCAAACCTCGCCTTTCTCAGCCCAGCCTTTTGTATTTTATCCCCTGCCCTCCTCAAACTCAACCTATGCCGTGAGCGCCTCCGTCTGTCCACCCAGATAATGAAACGAGGTGCCCGCATGCTTCAGAAACCTATCTGGAATGTCCTTCCATTGCTTCCTCTTCTGCAGGACAAAGCCTTCTCTCAACCCTCACAGCTCACTGCGAAGGGCATCTCTGTGTGAAGGCTTGAGTCATTGTCACCAGGTGAAGCTGGTCATGCCCACCTGTGTTCCCCGGTACATTGAACACGTTGCATGTGAACACACTGAGCATATTTCTGCTTTACGAAGACAGCATGGGCTTGACACCCCAGTGGTCTCTGCGGATCCACCTTGCTAAGGGGCTTGGCACCAGGCAAGAGGCACAGAAAATGCTTTTGAGAGTGTCTGAGTTGCATTAGATTGAATTGAATTGAACAGAACTGTGGGGTTGAAGGAATTGCCAGCCACTGGTAGGGCCTCGGAAATTTTGTGTTTGGATTGGTTTTAGTTTGTGTTTTTTGTTTTTTGTTTTTGTCTTTGTTTTTAAAGAACTGAATCCAGACTTAATTGGAGCAATTAATTTCATTTTAATTGCCATAAATATTCAGCCTCTAATGTAATATTGATGTTAATACCCATTTTTAAATAAACTGTAATAATTCTCCTCTGTGGCTACTACAGTGGAAATACTCCCTGTTTTTCCTCCAGGGTTAGTTTACAATTACAACAACTCAAGGGGAGACCCTAGATTTTAGAGGCTGAAACCATTCTGGAATGGTCAGTTTTGCTTGAGTCTGGCTTTATGGGGAGTGGGACACTTTACCAAATGTCATTCCGATATCAAGGTTGTGCCTAAAGGAGGAGAACGCAGGAAGACTCATGGCTGTTCTGCAGTCTGGAGGGTCCGGCACACACGGGACATGCCTCTTGAAAGGGGGAGCTCGAAGGGTTCTGGAGTGATGCTTCTGGGAGACCCCACCATCTCCCGCGTCATCCCCACCGTTCACCAAAATGCAGAAACACCGAGTCCCCCTCATGATCCTCTGCTTGGAGTTTCACACTGTTCCCCGGACTCTTCTGGCAGGTGGAGGGCCATATTCCTCCTCTACACCATCCAACTTCCTGCAGCATCCTTTCTCAAGACATGGTCTCTGGAAGGTGGGAGGTGTTCCTCAGCCCCCGTTGGTATTTTGTATAATTGTGTGCCTGTTTCTTTGCTTCCTCTATTCTAACAGAACCTTTCCTGTCACTGGAGAGCTGTAGGCTACCACAACACGTCATAGTTTTACGTATTTGTTGCATGAGGACAAGGGAATGGATGAACAAGAACCCAGCCTGCTGAGGTGAATTGGCCAGGACACCCAGAAGCTAGGCTGAATTTCCAGATATCAGCAGAAGTAATCAGTGAGCCAAAGGGGAGCCCACTTAACCAAGCAAAGGTCCCCAGATACATTTACTTTCTACCTCTCTGGAGGTCAGAGAGCTGAGAAGCCTGTGCGGAAGTGGGTTTTTCTGATTCAAATGGTGTTTGTTGAGTCCCCTGGGTATACACGCTTCTGTTTTCCTGCCCAGGACAGGTGCCTATGGCCTACCCAGTGTATTCTGGAAGCTTGGCTCCCAGCTTCAGGGGCAGGTTCACAGGTAGAGCAAACCATGCACTCAGCCTGAAGGTAGTTTCACAGATTGTTAAAATGAGGAGAAGGAAAATGGTAAATAAAAACATTACAAGGAGATGCAAAGAAATTGAGAGTAGATTCAAGGGGACAGAGAGTGACTGTGTCAGTCTTCGGAGGAGACGCCCTGGACAGCACAGAGGGACTCCAGCCCCTGAGAGAGCCCCCGTTTCACTTTCCACTTCATATACCAGCGGGTCTGGAAATGCTTGACATCTGCTTGAATGACAGAAAAACCAACAAAAGCAACACAGTGGGGGCCATGCTGGTGTACAATGATGTTGAAGGGGAAGGGACATAGTTCCTACACAGGATCATTCAATCAAATGGCATTGTTTGCTCATGTGTCCATTTTGTTGCAACCCCCCCCCCTTTTTTAAGAGATTTTATTTATTTATTTGACAGAGAGAGATCACAAGTAGGAAGAGTGGGGGGGGGGGCAGGCTCCCCGCTGAGCAGAGAGCCCAATGAGGGGCTCGATCCCAGGACCCTGGGATGATGACCTGAGCCAAAGGCAGATGCTTTACCCACTGAGCCACTCAGGTGCCCCTTGTTGCCCCTTTTGATGCCTCATCTCTCCTCAATGTGGCTGTGCATATCACCGGGAACTGGAGACATGTGTTCACACTTGGATCCGAGAAGGGACAGGGAGCTGGGGGTGGCTGCTTTCCTGATGAGGAGGAGTCCAGTGGTCCTTAGTGCCCAAGTGCTGACTTCCCATTCATTGTCATGATTTTATTAAAAGAAATGACAATTTGACTAAAATGAATTTCAATCAAGTCTGAGGTTTTTGTTGTTTGTTTTTCTCAAAGATTGGTGCTTAATTGTTTTTGAAACCATAGATATTTTGTGAAGCTGATTAAAATTATGAGTCCCAATATACCAAATATTCTCATAAATTGAAATGCCTGTGTCCAACTTTGCGGTATTCACAGACATCCAAACCTACGGCTTGCAGAATACAAGGAAGTTCCAAATTCGATAATGTCAAGGCAATTTATGGAGAACTAAAATTTGCACATACTATAAAGGAGAAAAAGAGAATCGGTAGCCTAGCTTTCATCTAAATAAAGAAAATAAATTTCTAAAGATGCAGTCAGTGTGGCCGGTAGAGTGACAAGTTTGGAAAGAGTAAAGTTGAAAGGATAGATCATTCCGACGAGAAAACTAAAATGTCCGGCAACAGAGGCAGTCTCCCCATAGTTGTTTCCAGGCCAGGTAGAGTTTTAGAATGTGGACCACTAAGCAAGGCACAAGTTGAAAATAGTCTGGGGTAGCAGTTAAGGATTTCCAGGGAGAGTCACAGAACATGTGGGCAAACTGTGGGAGCTCCTTCATTCCCGGGAGCCTGGGGAGGATTCAACAGCCACTCGAGGCTTCCGGCTTATTCCATCAAAAGCTCAGATGTCAGTGTTCAGCGATAGACACACACACACCCGCTCTGGAAATGGATTGACTATCTGCCTGAACCACTGAAACTTTTACGAAATCTGTGGTCACCGGATGCAACCGGGGGTGGGGGGGTGGGGCGTTGGGGGGTGGACGCTGACAGCCCATCACTGCTTGTGTCAATTAAAGAGCTCAAAGTGCTTCTGTTTGTTCTCCACTCATCCATTTCACAAGTATTGAATCAGCACTATTCCAGGCACTGGAGAATCATCAATAATAGACGAGACAAGTTTGTGTCCTTTCAGTGTGGCTCAGAGATGCCACTTAAACAGCATAAGGGATGTCACGTGCTATGAAGAACAGGGTAAGGGCATGGAGGGTGTTGGGACAGGGGCTTTTTTTTTATTTTCTCCAGAAAAAGAGAGCATGAGCAGGAGGAGAGGCAGAGGGAGAAGGAGAGAGAGAGAATCTCAAGCAGACTCTGAGCTGAGAGCAGAGCCAGCTGGGTGCTCAGTTTCATGACCCTGAGATCATGACCTGAGCCGAAATCAAGAGTTAGACATTATTTGACTGAGCCCCTCAGCCGTCCCAGGTCAGGGACTTCTTCTTTTTTTTTGCATTTTAAAAAATTAAATTAGCCAACGTATAGTATATTGTTAGGTTTTGATATAATGTTCAGTGATTCATTAATTTTTTAAAGATTTTATTTATTTATTTGGCAGAGAGAGATAGCAAGAGAGGGAACACACAAACAGGAGAAGTGGGAGAGGAAGAAGCAGTCTCTCTACCGAGCAAGGAGCCCGATGCGGGGCTGGACCCCAGGACCTTGGGATCATGACCTGAGCTGAAGGCAGATGCTTAAGGACTGAGCCACCCAGGTGCCCCAATGATTCATTAATTTTGTATAACACCCAGTGCTCACTGTATCCTGTGTCTTCATCACATCCTATGCCCAGCACCCAGTTGCCCCATCCCTCCTTCCCTTCCCTTCTGCAACCCTGAATTTGTTTCCCAGACTCCAGAGTCTCTCATGGTTTTTCTCATCTCTGATGACTTCCCATTTAGTTTTCCCTCCCTTCCCCTATGGTCCTCCATGCTATCCTTTATGTTCCACATATTAGTGAAACCATATGATAATTGTCTTTCTTTGCTTGGCTTATTTCATTCAGCATAAACCCCTCCAGTTCCATCTATATTGATGTGAATGTTGGGTGTTCATCCTTTCTGATGGCTGAGTAATATTCCATTGTATATATGAACCACATCTTCTTTATCCTTTCCTCTGGTGAAGGACATCTCAGCTCCTGGACATTGGGTGATTTTATACAGAGAAGTCCTGTCTGTGCAGATAGTATTCAAACAGAGAGGAAGCTAAAATCCTCCGTGTATTTCAAAACTAGAACCAATAGGATTTACTGGTGGATATGGGGGTGCAGGGTAAAGAGAAAAGTAAAGCATGAATAATTCAGAGTTTGGGGCCTGTGAAACTAGGAGAATGGAGATGCCATTGACAGACATTGGAAGTCTCTGGGAGGAGCAGTTTCAAGGGTGGTAAGAGACAGGGTGCTTGGAACATGGCTTCTCTTTTGGACTTTTTATTGTTGACATGCTTGTGGAACATCCAAGTAAAAGCAACTACTATGCGATGCCATATAAGAACCTCGAGCTTAGGGACGCGTGGGTGGCTCAGTTGGTTAAGCAGCTGCCTTTGGCTCAGGTCATGATCCCAGCGTCCTGGGATCGAGTCCCACATCGGGCTCCTTGCTCGGCAGGGAGCCTGCTTCTCCCTCTGCCTCTGCCTGCCTCTCTGTCTGCCTCTGCTCGCTCACTCTAACTAATAAATAAAAAATATATATAAAAGAACCTCGAGCTTAGTGGAATTTGGGGCTACTGATATACATGAGCCCACGATATTTCAGCCAAGATCTGAAGGAGATTGTACAAGGGGTAGAAATATGTGAGAAAGGGAAAAGAGAGAACACCAAGTCCTCAGTCCAATGATAACGAGTTTGGAAGACAAGATAGAACCTACAATGAGCCATCAATTCACACCTGTTAGGTTGATTATTAGTTAAAAAAATGGAAAAGTATTAATGAGAATGTAGGGAAATCGGAACCCCATTGCTGGCTGGAATGAGAAATGGCACAGTAACCACCATGGAAAATAATTTGGTGTTTTCCCCAAAAGTTAACATAGAATTATAACATAAGCCAGCAGTTCCAGCCCTGGGTGTACACCCAGAAAGGACTTGGTAATGGAATCAAACAGGTATCTGTGTATACATACTCAACACAGCATATTCACCATTGCCAAAATGTGGGAACTGTCCCAGGGGCTTTTAACCCCAAAGCTGTGATTTACAAATAGGAGATTACAGGCATGGCAGGGCACTGGGCTTTATGAAATTATCATTTTCTCTGAGTCAAGAAAATAACTTTTGGTTACCATGCAAAACTCTATTGGTGGGTCAGCGGCAGGTTTCCAATTCTCAACACACTATTCTAGCCACACTGTCAGGGAGCTGGCAGGTAATGCGGCTTCCTGGGAAATACTCCAGTTGTAGAAATGGAGAAGATACAGCCAGGTGAAAAAGGAGAGTATGTATGAAAATACACACGGAGTGGGACACCATCTGTACCCCAGGAGGGAGAGGCCATAGAAAGAATGGGTGGAAGAGAACAGGCTCTTGTCTGGGTGCTATCAACAAAAATAGACTGAAAGAAAGGATTAGAAGAAAAGAGAAGCCAGAGACTAATGTAGACCCTAGATCCAGCCTTCAGTATAATTTAAGTATATTTATAAAAGAAACCCTGAGAGGTGCTTGGGTGGTTCAGTAGGTTAAGCATCTGCCTTCAGCTGAGGTCATGATCCCGGGGTCCTGGGATCGAGCTCCACATCAGGCTCCCTGTTCAGCGGGGAATCTGCTTCTCCCTCCCTCTGCCGCTCCCCCCAACTCATGCTCTCTTTCTCTCTCTCTAATTAATAAATAAAATCTTAAAAAAAGAAGAAGATCCTTGAGAGTCATCACATTCTTTTCTCTGACAACAATCCTGGTCTTGTCCCTTGCCCTTCTGTTATTTGCTTTGCTCAGCAATATTACTTACATTCAGCATATTCATTATCAAGTTTGTCATGTCACAAGTGCTCATAATTTTCCATGCTAGAGATTCCTCTTTTTAGAACTGGTAAAATTCCCACAGAACTGCATGGTCCAGTTCGAGTATTTGAACTTCTCTTTAGATGCTTGAGCCTTTTGCACCTAAACTTCATGGATTTCTCTTGTGTTCTCAAGAGTTTTTGCAGAGTTTCTCTAATAGATTATATTGCACAGTATTTTTTAATTTTTTTTAATATTTTATTTATTTATTTGACAGAGGGAGAGAGATCACAAGTAGGCAGAGCAGCAGGCAGAGAGAGAGGGGGAAGCAGGCTCCATGCTGAGCAGAGAGCACGATGTGGGACTTGATCCCAGGACCCTGAGATCATGACCTGGGCCGAAGGCAGAGGCTTAACCCACTGAGCCACCCAGGCACCCCACTGCACAGTATTATAAGTAATTGGAGCATGAGGCAGAAGCTCTGTGTGTGTGCACGCACACTCGTGTGTGTGTGTGCACACCTGTGTATCTAACTGCCCATCTCTTCCAGAAGGTAAACTCTCTGAGGCTAACTCCTCTCTGTTATATTTATCTCTGTTTCCTTGAACATTTTCACAGTGAATTTCACATAATGAATGTTCAACACATGTTTATTCAATAAATAAATGAATAAATGTCAGACATTTTAAGTTCTGGAAATAGAATTTTAAAAAAGCTTTGCATCCAGGATGAAAATGACAATCCACTTTCTAATCCCCTAACATAGGAGCTGTGATTGCTTTCAAATATATTTTTTACAAGCAGCTCTGAATTTCCATTGTGGCATACCTGTCTGTTGTGATGAGACCAAGAATACCAGCACATATCCCCCCAACTCTATTTCCTGAAATTTTCATCAAATACAGACACAAAAACTATAAGACAGCAAAAATTATATAAGTTATGTAAGGCCAGAAAATAATAATTTAGAAACAGAAGAGTATAATAATACATGAGTAAACATTTAATCAATTTCTTGGAGAAGTTCAACACAATTGAAGAATCCCTATCACACACCAGAATGTATGAAATGGGGCAGAATAAGTATGCACAAAACACAGAGTTTTTCATCAAATGATTGATATGTCATCCACAAGAGAAACAATACATACATTTGAATTTACTCCAAAATGAACTCACTAGTTATTTATTTTACTTGCAAAACTAAGTGTATTGGTGACAGAAACTCAAAAAATCAAATTTCTATGGGAAAAAATTACAAAAAAACTTTAATGATCTCCTTCCAATTATTTTAAAAACATATAATCCCACTCCCACAAAAACTGTTCAAAACCATAGAAGAAAAATAAAAACGTTTTTAATTGTTTGCTGGAGTATATCATTAACACGAAAACTTATAAGCACTGATCCAAAATGAAGCTTAAACAAATCTCACTTTCAAGCATCAATATAAAAATGCTTAAATAAAATGTCATCAAACAAAATCCAATAATAAATTAAAATGCATCATATTATAACAAAGTAGGTTCGATCCGAGAAAGACAGCCCAATGACTTGGGAAAATACCTTGAACACAGTTCTCAGAAGAAGAAACAAAAATGACATTGCGTTTGTTAGGTGTGATTTCTGGGATGCACACATGTAGAGGAAGCATCAGCTTCACCCTTACATCTACAATGAAGTAGAAAACTGTAAAGTAGCAAATGTCTCTTGAGGTCATTGGAGAACTCGGGTAGCTGGGTGGATTTCCAACTCAGAATCTGGAGAAAGATGGGCCCCTTCAAGGAGAAGCAAGACTTGAAATTTGCTTGCTGGGAGAGATGCCTCTGAATATCAGATAAGCCATTAAGAAGACTCAATTAAAATTATGGAGGAATTGCTAAAGGATCAGGAGGCTAGCATGAGAACATGAAGCTGAAGTCCTAGTGACCCACTTTTATCAACAGAGTAGTGACACGTAGAAACAGGAGCTTCACAGTGGAGACACCCGCAGACTCTACTTTACCCCAAGGCACCATGTTGAGATGGTGTTCCTTGGTAAGAAGGGCACTTCACTTTTGTCCTCTTCTACCCAAAATGTATGATCTAGGTGCGATTATGAGACTACACCAGACAATTCAAATTAGGGGCATTTGACAATATACTTGACCGGTATGCTTGAACACATCAAAGTCATGACAAATGAAGGTGGGCTGAAAATGGGTCTTCAGTGGGAGGAGACTAAAGGGATTTGAGATGCAAAGACAAGACATCGTGGGTTCTGGGTGGGATCCTGGAGAAGAATCAGGACTTCAGTGGGAAAAAAAAAAAAATAAACAACAATAACAACAACAAAAAAAAAACAAAAACAAAAAAATGAAAAACAACATGACATCCAAAAAAGCCTCATTTATTTATTAGTACTGTATGCTAATATTTTAGTTTTGATAATTAACCATAATCCTATAAGATGTTAACATTTAGGGAAATGGGATGAGGGCATGTTTTAACTCCCCCATACTCTTCATGCAGTCTTCTGTAAATCTAAACTAATTTCAAAAACTAAAAGTTGAAAACATTGCCTTTAAATGTGGACTATTTTTAAATTCATTTATTGCAGGAAGAATAAAAAAAATTACCTTGCGGTAATATTTTTCTTCTATCAGCTGGCAGAAATGCAAAATTGCGGCAACACACACTTTGGCTGTACATAAAATGGGACTATAAAATAACTCCTGGTAGGAATGTAAAATTATACCCTCTCTATGGAAAAAAAAATCAGAAATATCTGAAAAAAATGGCACATGTATTTCCCTCTTAGTTTATCAATATTACTCCTTATAACAATGCATTCTAGCCAAAAGTAATCATTTCCATTGTAATTTTATTTCTAACAGCAAAATTGAAAGCACATCAAATGTCCATAAATATGACATTGGCTGTATAAATAGATCCATACCCGGCTATATTATGCATCTGTAAGAAGGATATGAAGGATCTCTGATAAGAATTGATCCCTAGAAGATTTTAGTACATGAAAAACAGCAGAAGTCTGTTTATAGGATATTACCTTTTATACCTTGGGAGGGGAGAAGAGGTAAGGGGATGGGGGAAGGGCAGGGGAGATTATACACTTTCAGAAAGAAAATCTGAAAGTATCATGTATAAAACAAGGAATAGAGTTTGGGAAGGAAGAAGGGGAGAAAGACAGAGATGGAATTAAGACTTTACTGAAACTATTTTGCTAAATAGTGTCAACTTCAAAATCCTCTAGTTTACTTTTACATATTAGGAAAGTAAAATCTAAGAAGGAGGTATAGTTGACCCTAGGCCCTTGAATAACAAGGGTTTGAATTACATGGGTCCACTAATATGTGGATTTTTGTTGAGATATACAGGGGAGTATCGTACATGTATTTTCTCTTCCTTATGATTATATTAAAATATTTTCTTTTCTCTAGCTTACATTATTAGAAGAATATAGTACATAACACTATATATACAGAATAAGTGTTGACTGTGTACATGATTGGTAAGACAACATCAGGCGGTTAGTAGTTAAATTTTGCGGAACCGAAAGTTATACATGGCCAGCACTTCTACACCCCTGTATTAAATACTAGAAAGTAATAATCTAACTCCATATTGATGTGATGACTTAATCACGAAGATAACAGTTCAAGAAAGAAAGAACACAATATTTGAATATCTATACTTGGTGGAATATAGTCGAGGGCAGCAAAGATGTCTTCAGCTTCAATGAATAGATTTATTGGTAATATTAGTATCTTTAGTTTAAAGCTATTTCATTTTTGTGGTAGAAAAATAAAAATAATTAATATGCTATTGTTGTTGGGAATCAATACTTTCAGTGTAAGAGAAAAAGGAAAATGCCATAAGAAATGAAATTAAGTGAAACCTATATTTGTAAAATTTGTATTAAAAAGAGTAGAGTCATATTTTTTCTTTTAAAATACACATATTCTAGGGGCACTTGGGTGGTTCAGTCAGTTAAGCATCTGACTCTACATTTTAGTTCAGGTCTTGATCTCAGGGTCGTGAGTTCAACCCCCGCAATGGGGTCCACATCCAGCATGGAGGCTACTTGAAAAAAAATATATTTTTGTTTTTATTTTATTTTTTTCTAAAGATTTTATTTTATTTATTTGACAGACAGAGATCACAAGTAGGCAGAGAGGCAGAGAGAGAGAGAGGAGGAAGCAGACTCCCTGCTGAGCAGAGAGCCTGATGTGGGGCTTGATCCCAGGACCCTGGGATCATGACCTGAGCCAAAGGCAGAGGCTTTAACCCACAGAGCCACCCAGATGCACCCCAAAAAAATTTTAAAAACAAAACAAAACATTGGAGCACTTGGGACACTTAGTCAGTTGGGCATCTGACTCTTGATTTCAGCTCAGGTTATGATCTCAAGGTCATGAGACTGAGCTCTGTATTGGGCTCACGCTCAGTGTGGGGTCTGCTTGTCCTTCTCCATTCCTCTCTGCTCCTCCCTCAGCTCACAGGCTCATGCTGTCTCTCTCCCTCTTTCTCTCTCTCTCAAATAAATAAATAAAATCTTTTAAAAAGAAAATAAAAATGAAATACATACATTCTAGTTCTATCCACTAAGACTGTATGGAAGCCTTGACAATCCATTGGCCCAGATCACACCTACCACTAGAGTTAATAGCCTCTAAATACTATTTCATCAATTAGATAGTACCAGATTGCCTTCTAGGCCTGGTTGATCCCATGTCTGGTGCAAGAATTAAATGAGATACACTTAGGTTCCTGTGCTGGGCCAGAAAGCAAGGGACATATTACAGATGAATAAGGTCATGGAGAAGGAACACAGGACTCAATAGAAAGGGCCCCATTGGGATGGAGGAGGGACACTTTGAGCATAAAAATATGAATTATAATGAAAAACCCTTGAAAAACACTAAATGTATGCCTTGAGAAGTATAATGTGATTTTAAATGAAGAAGAAAAGAAGGAAAGGGGGGAGGGGAAGGATGGATAGGAAAAGAAAGGAAGAAAACCAGTTGGGTGCCACCAGTGGACACTGTAGTGGTTTGGAAATGTGTGGGCAGGTTCTCTGACATCTCCGCTTCAAAAGTTGGGGGCCTGGTTCTCTTCCTCCTGAGTCTTGACTGGACCCAGCACATAATGTAAAGCAGAAGAGACTACGTCATAATTGGCACAGTGGTTTCCACCTTCCTTCCTCTTTCGAGTCCTCACTCTGGGGAAAGTAGCTGCCATGCTGTGAGGAACTCTCCAGAGAGGTCCATGTGGCATGGATCATGGCCTCAGCCATGGCCTACCACTTGATGTCATCTCACGGATCCCAAGACAAGATACCCAGTGAGGCTCTTCAGTGTACCCAGCCCTCAGAAGCTATTAGACTACAAGTATTTGCTATTTTAAGAAGTGCCTCGGGATTATTTTGAGAAATGAATAACAAATGCAGATCTAATTAGAAGCAACTTAGGCCCCCACCCTCACCCACAAAATTGGACTCAAAGGTAAGATTAAGCATTGGTTTTACTATTCAGGTAAGAACCACAATTCTGGGTGGACTAAGACCTAGTTAATAAGGGGAAGTTCTTTCTGCAGAAGCATTCCAATGAATAAATCTGGAAAGAAAGAAAGCTTCAGAAAATCACCATTTTGTAACCTCTAAGGTAATGGATGTAGGCCATCATTAGTAACAGATGCCAGCATTGGATTCAGATGGGACTTTTGTCAGGGGCAGGACTATGCCGTCACTAAATGAACTCACTGATTACTCTTTTTTTTTTTTTTAGAGAGAGAGAGAGAGAGAGCGAGCGAGCACAGGCAGACAGAGAGGCAGGCAGAGGCAGAGGGAGAAGCAGGCTCCCTGCCGAGCAAGGAGCCCGATGAGGGACTTGATCCCAGGACGCTGGGATCATGACCTGAGCCGAAGGCAGCCACTTAACCAACTGAGCCACCCAGGCGTCCCGTCACTGATTACTCTTAATATAATAATGAAATATAGTGCATTGACTCTTTTTTATTCTTATTCTAGCCAACCAAACAACCAACCAACAGAAAAAGCCATTTTTTGAGAAATCAGTGAAATTTGAATATAGTATGAAACAATACCAATGGCATTATGGTTACTAAGAAATGCTTATTTTTTTAGAAACACAAATTAATATGTATGAATGAAATGACATTGTATCTTTGGAGAGCTTTTAAAATAAGGAAACAAAGAGGCAAATCTAATTTAAATTTGGACCAGTCTGTATATCTGTCATTAAAATGATACAGAAAATGAAGTGCATAATTATCACCAAATTCAGGAGAGTTGCTACTACTGGTGTCAGGGTGGAGGGAGGTCTAAGCACAGTGGAGTGTGGGAGGCTTCTGGAGAGCTGCCAGTGTGTAGTTCCTTGACTGCATTGCATGGACACCTATTGTATACTTATTCAGTATATTCAACTTGCAAATTTTATGTACAACTCTATGTGAATTCCAGGTAATAATAAAAATTAAAATTAAATATAGAAACTTGCACTTGTTTATAAAACATAACTCAGACTACTGATGTCATGTTATTAGTTAATAAAATAGATTCAACTTTCACTAGCAAGGAGTAAGTCGATAGTCTCTACATTTGATAAATGAAGAAAGAGATACATAATACTTGGGTTTCCACTTGTGATATTAGGAATAATCTGTGTCAATAAACTTTGTAAAACTAGCAAAAGAAAAAAATAAAAGAAAAGAAAAAAGAAAGAGAAAAGAAAAGAAAGGACATTGCTTCTGAATATTGGACCTGAAAGTAAATGGGGAGATTTCCCTTTTTCATGTAGTACCTTTCTGAGATTCCCTTTCTTCCCTTCTTCCTTCCTTCCTTCCTTCCTTCCTTCCTTCCTTCCTTCCTTCCTTCCTTTCTTTTCCAGTATTTCTTTATTATTTTAATGAACAAACAAATAGACAAAACACTCACAAGGTAAAGACAGAAAGGGATTCCAGAGGAACAGTAGGGACAAACCAATTAAACTTGAAAATTGTAGCCTGCCCAACAAGTCAATCTGTCCATGGGTCATAAATGACAATGCACATACGGTTATTCTCCAGCTTGAGAATCTGTCCACCTCCTTGTCAGGGGTTCAGCTCTATCACCTTTCTGTCTAGCTGCATTCGTCAGCAGCCTTTCCTTCAGTCTTTATAGGTACCACTTGTCAGGGATATTGTTTAAATATTAACTCACACACTTTTCTTTTCCACTGGGCCAGACTTCTACCCCGTTCTGTCCCCCATTTCCAGGATGCCTGGGCTCCAGAAAAGATCTCGCTTCTTCGCCCTGCTCCATAGTTGAGCCAGCGACTCACTTTGGGCTCAATATTCAGCTTCTAGGGTCCCCCTAGAGTATGGAGGTTGGGGAACATATATAAGACAGGAAAATAGTGGTCAGGCAGGTTTTGCTCCTTGCCTTGTTCATCCTTCTTAGTCAACAGCAAAACAGATGAATACATGGGTAAGAGATGAGTAAGGGGACACTGAGAAACCAACTGAGGGTTTTGGAGGGAAGGGGGTGGGGGCATGGCTGAGCCTGGTGGTGGGTATTATAGAGGGCACGTATTGCATGGAGCACTGGGTGTGGTGCATAAACAATGAATTCTGGAAAACTGAAAATAAATTAAAAAAATAAATAAAAATTTAAAAAAGAAATGAATAAGTAAACACAAACTATGGAAACATTGAAGAGATGGTGAAGATCTCTCTAGAGAGACAGATAGTCAACAACACCATTGCTGCTGTAACTCTTTATAGAAGAGTTCACTCACCTTTTTTTTTTTTTTAAGACTTTATTTATTTATTTGACAGGCAGAGACCACAACTTAGGCAGAGAGGCAGGCAGAGAGAGGGGGAAGCAGGCTCCCTGCTGAGCAGAGAGCCCAATTCAGGGCTTGATCCCAGAACCCTGGGATCATGACCTGAACTGAAGGCAGAGGCTTAACCCACTGAGCCACCCAGGTGCCCCCACTTTTTTTTAAGGTGATTTCATTATACTGCACCTTGGTATAGCATGAAGCCTTCCTGGATTATTTAATAAATGATGTTGAGGAACTGCTTAACTATTTAAGAAAAAAATTTGCATCCATATCCCCTTAGCTTGTTCGTTGTATTATTAGAATGACAGAAGAAATAATATGGATCATGAGAATTTCTTGTGCTTAAGGAGAAGCACATCTTTAATTTAAAAATTAGTATTTATTAAGTCTGGTCTGAAACTGTTTTGCATCTTCACTAACTTCTATAACAAGAAAAAATAGCAAATTAAGAATTTTGAAGAAAATTTTAAATTATATTTTAAAATCTTGGAAAACTCTAAGACTCTGATTTTTGGATGAGGAAATATTCTGAATATATAAAAAACAGTGAAGAGGAAAGACAAACCTATGGAGAGAGAAAGTAGAGCCGTGGCTCCCTGGACATGGATATATATAAGATGGGAATTCAGTGCAGACAGATGCAAGGAGTATCTTTGGGGAGGATGAAAATATTGTGAAAATATTGTTTTGTGGTGATGGTTGTACAACTCAGCAAATTTCCTGAAACTATAACAAACAAATGCTGAAGTAATTCATCAACAAGAAGCTTGCCCTTTAAGGAACATTAGGGGAATCTCTACAGGCATAAGGAAAATGGTACCAGTCAGAAATTCAGACACATGATGATGAGATAAATGAATGTAAAATAAAATCTTCAGTTTTTGTTACTCTTCATTGATCTAGAAGACATATTATAATTCTCTCTACATTTTCATATGATTGAATATTTCTAGTTAAGCTTAAAAATGTGCCTGAAGCAGGACATTTTAAAACTCTCTTTTACTGTTAGAGTACATCCTCTATTATAATTAAAAAACGGTAACAATAAAATTGCACAATATTGTCTGATGATAGCATATAAATAAGCAAGATGAACACCAGCACTGTCAGAAGGGATGGAAGATAGGAATGGGGAATATTTTACCTCAGCTGCCTGCGCTGGCCTGAATCAGTTATTCAGTTATTTGAGGGTGGTCACAGATTAGTTAAAAGTGGATATTTAAAACTCCAGAGCACACACTGAACACATTCTTTTTCTTTTTTTAAAATTTTATCTGCTTTTTAAAAAAAGACTATTTATTTATTTATTTATTTGAGACAGAGGGAGAGAATGTGAGAGAGAGAGCATGAGAGGGAAGAGGTCAGAGGGAGAAGCAGACTCCCTGTCGAGCAGGGAGCCCGATGCGGGACTTGATCATGGTACTCCAGGATCGTGACCTGAGCCAAAGGCAGCTACTTAACCAACTAAGCCACCCAGGCACCCAACACATTCTTAAGAAGAAGTGTAAGCGATACCTTAAGAAAAAATATAAAGTGGAACTAGAAAATGTTCAAATGACACCAAAGAAGACAGGAAAAGAGGGGAACATAAAGGAAAAAAAATCCTTACAATGGATATAAAACAGTTACAAACATCACAGGTCAATAATCTTTTAAATGTGAATGGTCTGAATAGAATAGTTCTCTGTTGAAAGACAGAGATCATCAAAGTGGATAAATAAGAAAAACTATGTTGTCTACAAGAAACCCACTTTAAATATAAATATACAAATAGGGTAGAGGTAACATCATGGAGAATGACATACCCTGTTAATAATAATCACGAGAAAGGGGAGAAGCTGTAGCAATTTCGACAAAGCAAACCTCAGCATGAGAAGGGTAATCGCAGATGAAGAAGTATGTTGCACCAGGACAATGGGATCACTCCTCCAATGGAATCACTCCTCCAATGGAATCACTTCTCCAATGTAACCACTCCTCTGAGAAGACAACAATCCTGACAAAAGAGTCTAAGAAGGCCCAAGGCAAAACTGATGAACTAAAAGGAGAAATAGGCAAATTCACTGTTATATTTGGAGATTTAACAGCCCATTTTAGTAACAGATGCATCAAGCAGATGGAAAATCACTAAGTGTGCGGATGACCCAAACATTATCCCATGACCTGATCAAATTGACATTTATGGAATCCTTCATGAAAACCGTACACCTCCTTTTCAATCCCATGCACACGGTGCACCAAGACAGGTTTGCACACCTCATCCATAAAAACATATCTTCATGTGTCTGAAAATATAGGAACCTTACAAAGCATGTCCTCAGACCACAATGGAATTAAACCTGAAATCTACAACAGAAAAGACCAGCAAAATCCCCTGGCAGCTGGAGATGAAAGAGCTCACTTCTAATGGGTCAAAGAAGAAGTCACAAGAGAAATTAAAACATATTTTCAGCTAAATGAAAATATGATTTATCAAGATTTGTGGAATACAGCAAAAACTGCATAAAGGGAGATTTGTAACATTAAATGCATGTACTAGACAAGAAGAGACAGCCAAAATTATAGTCTCCCTTTCCATGTTAGGAAAATAGATTTTTTTTTTAAAAGAGCAAATTAAGTGTGAAACAAGCACAAGAAATGAAATAAAAGTTACAGTAGAAATTAATGGAACTAATAAGCAAGTGCTGGGCACAGTCTGGAAGGTCAATATACAAAAGTCAATTGCTTTCTTAGATACCCAGATGTGGATAATTAGAATTTAAAATTAAACAAAACACCATATAATTTACAATACTGTGCAAAAGGGAAAAACTTAGGCATAAACCTCAAATACATGTAGTCTCTTTTTGTGTAAAACTGCAAAACAGTGTTGAAAAGAATTAAGGAAAATCTAAGTAAATGGAGAGATTTCATGTGCTTGGATTAGAAGACTCAATATTGCTAAGATGTCAGCTCTCCCCAATGTGATTTAAGTCTGCTGTGGAACACCAGTCAAGATCACAGCCAGCTATTTGGTAGATAGCACCAAATGCATTTTTTAAAATTTTTTTAGAGGAGCATTTGGGTGTCTCAGGAGAATAAGCATCTAACTTTGGCTCAGGTCATGGATACCAGCTGAAACACAGGGGATGTGTGATTAGGTGAAATGATTTTACATTATATTGTAATGCTGGACACAAGCCACTATGTATTAGCAAAACCCTTAGAACTTGAGGAGAAGAAGAGTAATACATGATGTGTGTGTGTGTGTGTGTGTGTGTGTGTGTGTGTGTGTGTGTAGCATTTAGGAGGGGGTCCTAGGTCCCTCAGTCGGTTAAGGTCTGACTCTTGCTTCCGGCTCAGGTTATGATCTCAGGGTCCTGGGATTGAGTCCTGCATCAGGCTCTGCACTCAGCAGAGAGTCTGCTTAGATTCTTTCCCTTTGCCACTGCCCCTGCTTGCTCACTCTTTCTTTCTTTCTAAAGTGAATAAATAAATCTTAAAAAAAAAAAAAAAACATTTTGAGGGGTTAGATGACCCAGGAGGTAATGTCGATTTTGGTGAAATAATATAACCATATTAAAGATGTATTAAATAACCTCACTGATGGAAGGGAGGTAAGGGGGAGAGACGCTGAGCTAGGAAACTCTGAAAATGACTGGAATCTGTAAAACTGACTACAAAAAGGGACTGAATGAAGCACTGTCATCTGGTTGATAAAATTATTCCCTGCAGAGCATTGGTTAACAGTTCCGCTGCCGTTAGTATTGTATAAGGGAGCTGAACAGTTAAGTAAAGGGTGGCAGGTGAGTGGAGCCAGGTGATACAGGTAAGCAAGGGCAGGGGGTGCAGAATGATTCATGTGGCGATGGTTAGGAGTTGGAGACATCTGCAGGAACACAGCTGATTACACACAGAAATATTGACAGTTCTGTCTTGGTTGCTGTCAGCTGAGAGCTTGGGAAGGCCTCTGCTCCAGCAGTGAGGACCACACAGGGTGCCTGTATCTTGGATTCTAATGCCGCTGTCCACTAAAAGTTCCTTGCGGAATTGTGGATTCTAGAACTGGGGCAGAAAATAGAGAAGATGAGCTGGAGCATCTGAAATGCCAGTGGATAAGCAAATGCTAAAAAAAAGAAAAGAAAATGAGTGAGGGGTTATATTTACAGTGACCCAGGAGACTACTGAAAGAGCTCCCGATAGCCAAAGCTGGAACAGTTTGAGCTACCAAATACAGTAGCACTGGATCATAACACAAAGTATAAAATAAATATCTCAGGCCCATATTGCTATAAACCAGTAATTGAATGCATAAATAATGGGGGACACTGGACAAATCTCCCACACAAACGATTCCAACCTTCAAGAAGTGGAGCTGAACTCTGACTCACAAGTGTGAGCTACAGAGTGGCTTCCTTCCAAAGGTTACAGCATGAGAAAGGGGAAACAATAACTTCACACCAAAGAACGCTGGCCCACACAATCTCATCAGCTTTGATAGATCATGCTGCTGCCATGTCCCCTTGACATGATGTGTTGAGAATTGTGCTTGACGTCTACTATCTTGCCCATGAGAAGAGTAACCCCAGTGTAATCAGGAGAAATATATTAGACAAATCCATTTGGCAGACTACAACATACCTAAGTGGTATTTCTCAAAAGTGTAATAATGATAAAAAAATAATATTTTTTTTTAAAAATGGACTTATAAATGGTCACAGTCAAGAGGAGCCCAAGGAGACCAGGGAAATAAATGTAAATGGTGTCCTGGATGAGATCTCAGAACAGAGAAAGCGTGTTAGATAAAAACTAGGGCAACCTGAATAAAGTATTGACATTAGCTCCTCATATAGATATTGGTTCATTGATTCTGAGAAATGGGCCACAACAATGTAAGATATTAATGGTGATGGGTACTGGGTGTAGGTTATATATGAACTATTTACTCTCTTCTCTACTTTTCTATAAATCTGAAACTGTTCTTTAAAAGAGATAATTATTACAAAATCTGTGAAGAAAAATGCAAAAGAAAATGTTGACAGATCTGACCAAATAATATTGGAAGCATGTGTGTAATAGAGCTTATAAGTAGAATTAAAACAGTAAAATTAAGTAAATTAAAGTAGTAAATAGTAAAATTAAGTAAATTAAAATAGTAACTGAGGACCATAAATACAATGAAGTATTATACATCCATCAGACAGTATGAATAACCAACTTTTGTATCACCATGGACCAACAAGAGGAGATTATGCTGAGTGAAAAAAGTCAAGCAGAGAAAGTCAATTATATGGTTTCACTTACTTGTGGAGCATAAGGAATAACATGGAGGACATTAGGAGAAGGAAAGGAAAAGTGAGTTGGGGGAAATTGGAAGAGGAGACAAACCATGAGAGACTGTGGACTCTGAGAAACAAACTGAGGGTTTTGGAGGGGAGGGAGTGGAGGCATGGGTGATCCTGGTGATGGGTATTAAGGAGGGCACGTATTGCATGGAGCACTGGGTTTGGTGATAAACAACGAATCTTGGAACACTGAAAAAATAAAATTAAATTAAAAAAAAAAAAGCAAAAACAAACACAAAATAGTGTAACTGAGGAAAAACTACACTGACAAAATACAGTGCTATTTTGTCTAAAAATTATCCAACTTGTTTTAAAATTATTATGAGATCATGGAGATATCTATGTGAGGTGGGACAAAGTTTCTGAAAATAAATATGAAAATATAAGTGAAAAGCTGTTATCATATTTGTCCATTTCAAAGCAGAATTGCTTATTTGGAATCCTTTTATGACATGCCTAATCTTCTTATCTTGATGCTGTCAGCTAGCTGGTATTTTAAAAGGGGGATTATTTAACCTTCATTATGTCTAACAACTCAATGGGGTGATTTTTAATACGTTTTCTAACTCTAAGATTCACAGAACAAGAGTATAGTCTTATGACTTTATTCAAAGTCTGTGTTACAACTTTAGAAAAGGAAGTACCAGACTCTATGTGGTTTTTCTACGTGGTATCACAGATGAGCAAATGTTCTCTATCCACAAGTCAGAATATATTTATGAAAGTTCAGCCCAGGGGTTTGAACCATAATTAAAATGCAAATGTGTTAGCTTAATATAATAGCTGAAAGATATCTTAAAGATCAATCTCATTGAGCCATTTTATTTCATAGATGGAAAATTTGAGACTGAGATCCATCAGTCTCACCATCAGATGGGTAGTGAGTGGGAGACCAGAGAGGTCACATTCATGGCTAGCTTGGGACAGGTAGAGCAAGACTCGTTCCACTAATGTTGATCCAAGGTGGGGTCGGGAACAGCCAACATCAAGTTTCCAACTAGCCCTGACCACTGGCACAGGTAACATCAACATTATTGCTGTTAACATGGTTGTTTGAAAGTAAATGTCTCTGGCGGCACCTGGGTGGCTCAGTTGGTTAAAACCTCTGCCTTCAGCTCAGGTCATGATCCCAGGGTCCTGGGATCAAGCCCCACATTGGGGTCTTTGCTCAGCTGGAAACCTGCTTCCTCCTCTCTCTCTCTGCCTGCTTCTCAGCCTACTTATGATCTCTGTCTGTTAAATAAATAAATAAAACCTTTAAAAAAAAGAAAGTAAATGTCTCTGAAAACACGATTTGGGTATATTTTTGAATCATATAAAATTTTATCCAGCAAGTACCTCCACTTGCTATAAAACTATAGGATAAGTGGCTAGAAAAACTTTATACTTCATTTCTACATTCTAGACCCCAGTTACCTGTAAAGTGAAGAAAATAGCAGCCTTTTTGTACAGTTAATCTGATGATTATATGGGGCTATGTGCATAAATTGGAGGGAACTGTGCCTGGCATAGCTTCTTGCTGCACCATAGTACTTCATAATCAAGCAAAGAGGAGCTCGAATTATATCGCTTTATGATAATGGCAGAGGGTTGATGGCACTTACCCATAATTAGAATGCAGACTCAGAAAGGCTTAGGGTCCTTTGAGAACTGAAGGATCACCAAGCCAAATCCCCCAATTTTATAAATGAAAATGATTTTTTTCTGAGAGTGATTAGGTGACTTGCCCTCAGTAAGGACAAACTCCCCCATGACCAGTCAACACAACCTGGAAGGAATTCCTTGCCAGGCAGCCTCAGTTTCCCTGGCACAAGTGGATCCTTACATCAGATTACTGGGGGGTATTCTGCACTTACCTCTCTAACACAGACTTACTTTAATATCGGACGAGAACAATCAAGAAACTTCTCGAATTACTGACTGATTCTTGCACAAGAGCACTTGCGCTCACTTGGCCATGACTCATTGTCCAAGTCTGACAATCTCCCTTAGTTTTTTTTTTTCCCCTTTTTTACTCCCAGACTCAAGCTTGGGCCACCACACCATGTCCACTCCAACCCTAGTAATTTACAGTGTGCTTAAGTCAGCCTGATAACTGGCGATTTTTTTTTTTTAACTGTTGGAGAACAAATTCAATTATATCCTCAAGCTTTAAGCCAAATAAGAAAACTATTACATATTTAGAATTTAATTAAATTGCATAAACTTCCTTGAGCATCTGTAAATGCCAGGCCATACGCCCGATGCTAGAAATACCTTGATAATTAAGATGTGTTTTAATCAAGAATAACATCTCCCTCCAAAGTGGGAGAAGCGGAAAGCAGACAGGCCATGCCAGTTCCATCATTTCCAGGAAGGCACACAAAATACTTGGAAAACACAGAACACCTACACCAGCCTGGGTGGGACCTGCTTGGAGCCGAAAAGATCAGAAATACATCCGCAAGGGTCACCAGGACTGACTTGAGCCAGGAGAAGAGAGAGGGGACAAAAGGATTGTATGGACATGATGTGGAAGCGCAGACCATGCTTTATTAAGGGAGAGTGAGCCTGGGGAAGCAAAAGCCTTGCATCCTGAGCGTCATGTCTTGTTTTGTCATCTGGAGGTCATGCTTCATTAATTTTGGCTGATCTAAAAGCAAGAGGAAGCCATCTAACATTTTCAACCGAGAAATTGACATGATTCAATTGTTATAGAAAGCATTATGGACTTCAGGTCTGAAGGAGAATCCGGAAACTAGAAGACCCATTGTGCGTCTACTATTATAGTTCCAAGGGCAAATGACGAAGGCCTATCTTATGCAGAGACAAAAAGTATCAGACGATGCGTAACACTGTCGAATTCTGAGTGAAAAGGTAACAATCCAAATACTTCACTTTCATAAAATTCTCATTTATCAAGGGGTCAGAGATACTGTAATCCTTATAATTTCTAATATCTCTCTTCCCACTTTTGGAGCCTCTTCAAATGTTCCCATTCCCAGGCACACAGCTTTTCCAGGGACAGGATTCTACTCTGACATGTGATGTTACATTTGCAGCCAACCACAAGATTGTCGGTCTCCAGTATACAGTTCCATGAGGTTAGAGGGACAGAATTTACCACCATAGGCCTCTTGGTGTCAGAGCGCAGCCTCAGATTTTGCATTCAAAAGATTCAAGTCTGTGGCAGCTCACATTTCAGCCTTCCTAAACCCGTTACATCATTTTCAAATTAGGGCTAGGGCCAGAGGATCTCTCCAGTTTCAAGGTTTCTTTTTCTTTTTTTTTTTTTCTTTTTTTTTAAGATTTATTTATTTATTTATTTAGAGGTGGTAAAGGAGCAGAGAGAATTCTATTCTGCACAACCTTCAAGATTCATGCTGTTTGCTAGTTCTATCTTATTTCCACCTTATTATTTTGTTCTCAGAGAGCGGTGCATGTGAAAAACTAGCTGATGACATTTTTACCCTGCAGAAGAGTCCAGCTCACAAGCAAATAGAAATTTGTTTCAATTCCTGAAATTTATTTGAAGAAATGGCAGAGTAACAGTGAAACTTTCCCTGCAAAGATATGATAGACCTTAAGATATGATAGACCTGACACTGGGCTGGGAGTGAATTAATCTGTGTGGACTTGGCCAGAATCCAGGGGAATATTCCACCCAAAACATGCTAGGGGCTCTGTTTATTCTGGAGACCAAGAAGGGTCTGGATGGGGATATACAAGGCCATCTTTGGAAGGGCACTGAGCTTCCAGGGAAACTTCCAGGGAAACTGTGTGTGTGTGTGTGTGTGTGTGTGTGTGTGTGTGTGAGAGAGAGAGAGAGAGAGAGAGAGGTGGAAAGACAGAGCTGGAGACAGACAAAGAGAAGCATGGGACAGATTTAACAGAGAATAGGTATACACAAGGGGTATCAACACTCCAAACACTCAGGTTGGATTTGTTAATAGTTTCTTTCATAGAACATAAATGGGGGTATTCCCTCAGTTGAAGTCTGAGTAAATGCATTCTCTCTCACAAGCCTGAATTTCTTGTGTGAACAAAATTGCTTCCTTTTATTCAGTTTGATTCTTCATGACTCAGCACAACCCAACATATACTACCCAGTTTAAAATTTTTCAGTAACCTTTCATCAATCTTCACAAAAATAAAAATTCATATTCATCATTCTCAATGTCCCCTATACCTGGCCCTTGCCCAAGAATACCATGCTGATTACCTCTTGGGAGTGAACTGTTACCAGGTCAGTCAGTACTTCTTCAGAGAGGAGGTGAGACTGTGGCCAGTCTGGCTGGTTGATGTGGATCTGGAGAAGATGGGTCAGTGATTAATGATAGTCACAAAGATTCAACACCTGAGGAATATGGCCTTGTTCAGTGAGTGGTCAGGAGAGGTAAGTTAGAATTAATTCTAGATAGCACTTTTAGATGCTTTGAAAACGTTGATCCTGGCTACTGAGTTTAGTCTATGTGTTTTTGGTAAATGCGTATTTTGGAAAATGTGTTCGAGTGGAGAGAGTGGTCTATACGGTGGTGAAGATTAATGAGAGAGCAGTAGAAAAGACAGACTATTCAGAAAGGTAATGGAAGCAGGGGAATTTATTGAAAATGTACCAGGAAGTATAGAGTAATAGAGATAAATTATCTGCATTCTCAAGTCCTTGCTTGGTTTGAGTCCAGACCATGTAACTTGGCAAATAATTACCTATAGAATGGAAACACTTTCCTCTTACTTTGTGGAAGGACTTTGGAAACCAATGAGTGTGAACATGTTTTATAAACTCTCCAGAATTATTAATAAGAAAGTTGTGATATTCTTTCATTCAGTGCACCAAAAACCAGTAGGCTCTTAAACCTTTTTTTTTCTAGATTTTCCGATATTTTTTTAAGGATTAGGCCTGTCAGTTACTTTCCAACATTTTCCATAAGCAAAGGCTGCTTTTGTGTGCCCTCATAATCTGTATTTCTTAGTTGTCTCTGCTCATGGTCAGAGAAATTATCCGTATTCCCTGGATGACAAACCTGGTTTTCACCTTTTGAACACCCAATTATTGTGAAACTGAGTTAAGATGATTTCTTGTACACAGGGTGCTTATTAAGAAATCCCAAGTACCTGAAAATTTGCAGTATAAAACAAATGCCTTCTTTTGGCTTACTAAAATTAATCCAGTGAAATCTTTTATAGCTCACTTCCCAGGGTTATCAGGTTCTCAAAAAGCAAGTCCCTTACAGACTTCACTCAGTTCTGACCTTGAACTCCCTGAGACTTCAGGGAGGTGCTTCTACATTATTGTCTGTAGTTAATATATTCATCACATTAAGTAAGGGCCTGTTGGTCAGCCATCCCCTCTCCATGGACTTACCTCCTCTTCCTTCATGATCAGATTCCAGACTCCATGTGAGCTGATAGCCATTTAAACTCTTAACTTCGGAGCATGAATGTGAATCTACTTTGGTTCTTCCAGCTCCCTTGACACTCTCCCATTGAATAACTCACCAATATGATGTTATTTCTTTCTTCAAAATCACCCCAAAGCTTCCTTTCTCATTCATATCACTACCTGAGTTTTGCAGACATTTATAATTTAATGAAAAGGATAATGATTCACCTTAGTGTATGTCATCACTGCCTTCAGGAGCTGACAAAGACTTTGACATTTGATCTTCATAACAACCCTGGGGAGAATATATTATAGTCATGCCTATTTCACAGATAAGGGATAATGAAATTGAGAGTCAGAAAACTTGGAGACTTGCTCATGGTTTAGAAATTCTGACCGCAGAAGAGGTGTTTTTCCATAAAGCAGTGGAGAAAATGAATTTATATACTCTTCTTTGTTTTACTTTTCAACACAAATTTTATCTTAATGTGATGAGTTTAATTTAAATTTTAGTTAGAGAATAGAAGGATCAGAGTCAATGTCACATTATATCCAGGCAGACCACTTGTTTGAGGATCCCTCAGACTTGGCAATGTTGGAGACTGCAGAAACACCTAGCTTAGTCTTCTGACCACTGGAGGACAGCTGTATACCAAAAAAGTAGAGTCTATTCCACCTGCTTCTATTTGGGCATCCCTAGTCTGGGATCACCTGTTATACCCTTATCATGTAACTTACCCACTACTGAACAGCTCTCTTTCTTTGTGCTTCTTCTCTTAGATGTCACAAAGAACATATGTACATTTTCTCTTATATGACAACCTTTCAGTATTTTGAAGTTATCACTGTCTTTAATAGAAAAGTGATTCCCTAATAAATATTTGTTGACTTTACTATAATCAGTTGACAAGCTCAGCATTGTAACAGAACAGAGTCCGGACATCCTGAGGTTGAGCAGAGCTGTGATTGCCAGGTAGGCTCTTGAGTTTCTCATCAGGTAGCACCATGAAAAGGCTTTTCAAAGGGAAAAATTACTCCATGGCTGAAGGACTTTCACATGTACTGAATTAAGATGATTATAACAATATTGTATGGATTCTCTATAACCTACTATCAGAGGACTGCATTGTTGAGGGAGACCAGGGCATCTTAGATGGATTTCCCTCCCATAGTTTTCATTTTGAAAATCATGTATAACTTCCAAGCCCTTACTGAAGAGAGGCAGTGAGCTTGTCAGGAACTTAGCCTCTGTGAAAAGTATTGTTCTCATGCTGTTGCAGATGCCATGGCCTGGAGAGATGAATCAGCTCTTTCATGGTCATGCAGAGTTGAATTCAGGGCTCTGCTATCTACAGTATACCATATGTGGTTGTCCTCCTCCTATCTAGGAAAAGTCACTCATTCTCTTGTTACTTGCAGTTTCATAGCATGAATGGTGTTGCTATTGATGGATATGATATTATGCATTGCACTTGAATCAGGATGTGCAAATACATTCAGGCAATGCCAAAGAAACTATTCTAAACAGGTCTACCAGAAATTCACTACCTCAATCTAATACTAAAGACATATATTAAAGATGACCAGAGCCATCAGCATCCAAGTAAAGGCTGGTGCCAACACCTGTGTCCTTCTCTGACTCTCTGTCACCCCAGCATCCATAGTGAGGGAAAATCCAAGTCCACATGGGGGCTAAGCCTATATCTAAACTCTTGGAATAGTTTCCAAATAACTTTATTAATTTATGAAGTCATATGCAACTTACTGTCCTTTTCTTCACATGGACAACAAATTATGTATACCATTATATAGGACAATGCAAGACAAAAATTTAAAAAAAGAATCTACCTTCGCTTAGCAAACTGTGCCCCTCAGGTTCTGTATTAGGTGCTGAGAAGGCATTGGTTTGTAGGTTTAACAATCACAATAATCTTATGCTATCCATATGCTTTTATATATGGACTGGATATACATTGAAACTCACAAATTTATTGTGTTCGCTTTGGCAGCCCATACTAAAATTGGATGAAAATCACAAATTTATTTATAAAACAAAAGTGTGTGCCCTTCAACTCATTTGGAAACTAATGATAAACTTTCATCTTGATAGTTCAGTGACATATTCAATGTCAGACACTGTCATTTGTAGTATTAGGGAAATGAAAAAAGAAACACATAATGATCAGTATATCACGGTCACCTGATTGTGCTCAAGACACTGAAGAAGTATGAAGCAAATGGTCATCACAAAAGTATGGGCAGGTGAAGGGAGCAAATGAGAGGGGGGAGCACTCAGAGATTATCAGGGGAAAGGAACATCCAGCAGGCTGAGAGATTACATTTTCCCTGGAAGTAAGTTAAAAGAGATAGGCTTCAAGTCTCCAAATTCACTGAGCAAAAGAAACTTTGCCTCTCCTTAGGCATATGGAAATATCACTACTGCCAAGAAACACACACACATGGAATCAAAAGATCTTTCTCTCCCGTTGCTTCCAGGGACAATGGGCTTATTCATTCATGGTGATCTTGTACTTAGAAAACAAATAACATTTCTAGACTCCTTTATTTCTTTTGGTCTTGCTGCCCAAGTGTCCCCTACTGTAGTGAATAAGAAGACCTCACTTGAAGTTTTCTCCAAATACAGCTAGAAGAAATACAAAGTAATTGTTATCCATGAGATACGGCACAGAATAATGATCTTTGTCAAACTTTTAAGAAGAAAAGAACCTTATATATCACTAATTGCAGAAGAATTAATTAAGATCTTACCAGGGGACTGACTCTTAAAATATATCCTTAGATTTTATTTTTATTAATCTTCCAAATATCCTATTAGACATATATAATCATTTATATTTACAGAAAAGGAACTTAAACTTCAGACCTGTTGACTAATGTACCCAATTTCACAGAATTAGATCACCTTACTCTTCACAGGAAATGAAATATTCAGAACTTCAACTAATTGCTTCCAACTAGGGACCAAGAAAGAGCAAATGTATCTAGATATTGGCTCTTCAATATTGTCTGGAGTTTTGTTAATGAGTGGACAATGATAGCTCACTAAGGGATATAAGAATTGTCCAGACTTGACTACACCATGTCTTCGCAAAAACCAGAGCAAAGCTAGAAGGAACGCAAAAGGGTTCATCAAAAGGCCATTGCCTTACATTGTGAGCCAGAAGTTGATGGGGGTGGGGCATGGTCAGAGGAAAGAAGAGACAAAACCCCAAAGCGATAAATAAAGATTGAGAATGAATAAATTAAACTATCTTCATTTACAGATGACATAATCATACATGTAGAAAATACAAAAGAATTGACCAAGAAAAATAAAATCCAAAACTAGTAAACAATTACAGAAAGGCTGCTGTTTACAGGGTTAATATACAAAAGTCAAAAGTCAATACCTTTCCTACATACCAGCAACAAGTGGGATTTGAAATTAAGAACACAATATTATTTATGCTAGCACCCAAAAAATAAAATACTTAGGTATAAATATTTTTAAAATTATACAAGATCTAGAGGGCACCTGTGTGGCTCAGTAAGTTAAGCATTGACTCTTGGTTTCAGCTCAGGTTGTGATCTCAGGGTCATGAAATCAAGCCCTGCATCAGGCTTGAGATTCTTTGCCTCTTCCTTTCTTTCTCTTCACCCCTCTCAAGTGCCCATGTGCTCTCTCTCTATCATAAATAGATAAATAAATACAATCTTTAAAAGAATTGTACAAGATTTATAGGGGAAAACTACAAAATTCTAATGAATGGAATCAAGGAACTACATGAACTGACAGATGTGGTAATGGATAGGAAAACTCAATATAATTAGGATGTGACTACTTCTCTACTTGATCTATAGATTCAGTGCAACTCCAATCAAAATCCCAGCAAGTTATTTTGTGTATATCAACATACTGACTCTAAAGCTCTTATGGAGAGACAAAAAGCTCAGGTTAATTCAATACTGAAGCACAAGAACAGACTTGGAAGATTGACACTACCTGGCATCAAGACTTACTATAAAGTTACTGTAATCGAGACTGTACAGTATTGCTGAAAGAATAGACAAATAGATCAATGGAACAGACTATAGAGCCCAGAAACAGCTCCCCATAAATGTAGTCGACTGAAATTTGACAATTGAGCCAAGGCAACACAATGAAGCAAAGATCATCTCTTCAACAAATGGCTCTGAACGGACAACCATATGTTAAAAAAACAAAACAAAACAAAACAAAAACCGTGGACACACACCATACACCCTTCACAAAAATTAACTCCAGATGGATCATAGACCTATATAAACAATGCTGAACTCCTAGAAGATAACAAATGAGAAGACTTTGATGACCTTAGATACGGCAATGACTTTTTTGATACAACACCAAAGGCATGGTCCCCTTAAGAAATAATTGATGAGCTGGACTTTGTTAAAATTACAGTCTTCTACTCTGAGAAAGACAAAGTCAAGAGAAAGACAAGACAAGCCACAAACTGAGAGAAAATATGTGCCAAAGACACATCTGATCAGGGACTATTACCCAAAATATGCAAAGAATTCTTAAATTTCAATAATAAAAATGAAAACTCAGTTAAAAAAGTGGGCCAAGGACCTTAGCAGAAACCTCACCAGAGAACATACACAAATGTCAGATAAGCTTATGAAAAGATGCTCCATATCATATGTCATCAGGGAAACACAAATTAAAACAACAGTGAGATATTACTTCATGGCTATTAGAATGCCTCAAATCCGAACAACTGGCACCAATGCAGAAAAATGTGGAACAACAGGAACTCTCCTTCATTGCTGGTGGAAATGAAAAATAGTACAGCCAGTCGGGGAGACAGTTCATTGGTTTGTTACAGTCCAGTAATTATGTTCTTTATTATTTACCCAAAGGAGTAGAAAACTTGTGTTCACACAAAAATCCTCACACAGATATGTATAGTGGTTTTATTCACAATTGGCAAAAGTTGGGGCACCTGCGTGGCTCAGTCAGTTAGGCTTCTGACTTGATTTCAGCTCAGATCATGATCTCAGGGTCATGTGATCAAGCCCCACATCAGACTGTGCTGAGGACAGAGTCTGCTTGGGATTCTTTCTCTCCCTCTGACTCTCCCCCAATAAAATCTTAAAAAAAAAAAAAAAAAAAGAACTGCCCAAACTTGGAACCACCTCTGATGTTCTTCAGTAGTGAATGGATAAACCAATTGCGGTCTATCCAGACAATTGATATTATGCAGTGCTAATAAGAAATGGATTATCTGTCCCTGAAAAATGTGGAGGAACCTTAAAGGCATGTAACTAAATGGAAGAAGCTGTTCTGACAAGTCTACCTCTTGCACAGTTCCAGCTTTTTGACATTCTGGGAAAGGCAATGATATACAGAAAGTATAATGATCAGTGGTTGCCAGAATCAGGGGATAGTGGAGGCAGGGATGGAGGCAGGGTTGGGGGTGGGGATGAACAAACAGAGTACAGAGGATTTTTAGGGAAGGGAAGATATTCTGTATATGATAATGATGAATACCTGCCATTGTCCATTTTTCCTAACCCATAGACTCTACAACATCAAGAGTGAAACCTCATGTAGACTATGGACCTGGGTGATTGCAATATATCAGTCTAGGTTTGTAGGTGTAACTACTCTTGGGATGGATGTTTTATCTTGGGGTAGGCTAAGCCTGTGTGAGGGCAGGGCGTATATGGGAGATCTTTCTACCCTTCCCTCAGTTTTGCTGTGAATCTAAAACTCTTGTAAAGAAAGAAAATTTTCAAAAAAAAAAAAAAAAAAAAAAAAGAATGGGACTTGTCCTGTGTCTGTTTTTTAATCTAGTAACTATCCAATCATTCATTTTCTGGGAGTCAAATTTTCAAATAAAAACCTTTATTGAGCACCTACTATATTCTAGGTACTGTTTCAGGTAATCAGGATGCCAATATAATGCATCTTTGTAGCATCTGTCCCATCAGGTAGTCACTTAAATTTAGTTCCCATTTTCAACTTCTGCTTAAGTGGAGTCAAATTTGTTTTCTTAATATATATTTTTAAGTCCCAAGGCAATTACTTTGATCTAGAGTGCTCATAAAATTAATTTTAAAAAATTTAAAAAGTGTAGTCAAGTATAAAAATGATATAGGAAACATAATCCAACAATATCCTAAGGTGCACAAGCTCAATAAATAATTCATTTACTGAGCCCAGATAAAGATGTTATCTTGAATACACGCAACTGATCTCATTCCCTCCCAAAGCTTCACCACAACTGGTAAGGCTGTATCATCTGTCCATCCATCCATCCATCCATCCATCCATCCATCCATCATTTTTAAAAAATAAAATTATATAATACCATTGTATTACCCAGCTTGTGCTACCGTAAAAAAATGCCATAGATGGAGTGGCTAAACAACAGAAATACAGCAACTCACCTTCTCACATATGAACACAAGAACTCAAATAATAGGAGTTCCAGAAAGACAAAATAGGAAAATAAATTACATTAAAAAATTCAAAACAATGTCCCAGGACTGAAGTTCATAGACTAAAAGTATCCACAAGGTGTCTAAAATGGCTCCATAGACTGAAGTCAAGGCACACCTTTAGGCAATTATATACAAAGAGAAGATACTGTAAGTTTCTACAGAGAGACAAAGACCAGACTTCTCCACAGCAACATGAGAGCGAGAAGCTTTGGAAATTCTGAAGACAGTTGACTTCCTACCCTGGATTCTAAACACAAACACAGTATCAATCAAGTGTGGACAAAATAGAGACATTGCTACACCAGCAAGATCTTCAAAAGTGCATTCACCTGCCACTGTGTGTCAGGATGCTACCAGAGTGTAGGTATCGTGCAGTGAAGGAAGGACCCTGGGAAACTGGAAAGAAGAGAGCGAATAGAGAAGACAAGAAGAGGGTATCTCGCATCAACTGCTGTGCGATCAGAGTAGATGAGAACCGTGCTTTGGGTCTCATTCGGGTGATCAGAAAAGCATAAAAAAATTCAGTGTAGTCATCGCTTTTACCAATGGTCTTCACGGGGACAAGGTCATCCAATGACAAGAAATTAAGAGTTAATGCAACACGTGCATCTTCCCTTTACCAAAACTTTGGCTAGAACTTTCTCTTCCTCCTTTACTGCACTGTCACGCTGTAGAAATGGAGGTTAATACATTGTGAGAAACGCAGGAAAAAAGCCCGGAAGAAAATAATGTTTCACTTCAATAGGTTGTAGAGATATTTCCATAGTACTGTGTGTCCTAATTGAGGCTAGCACCCCGATTGATCCAGTCCCTGAGCTCAGTGGAACCTGATCCTCTCATTTTCTAGAGAGCTATTAAACCTAAATAGATAATGAGAAGAATTCAGGAATATCCTTTAAATAAATAAAACTATTTCAAAATAGTCTAGTCCAGGTAAGTTTCACTGGTGAGTTGTACAGCTCTTAGGAGTGCATGAACAGCTGCCCAGATATTTGTAGAAGAAACACAAGTGCTTAGTACATTAATGCTTAAACTGAAATATGTTGTGGATTAATCAGATATTTGCTATAAAAATAAATCACAGAAAAGCCATGTGAAATCTGACATGTGACACATTTGTTTATATAGTATCTGCTATAAAAGTGAGGAAGGCTCGCTGAGCACAGGTGGAAGGTTGTGGAACATACTAACAGCATTTTGACCATGGTATTCAGTAAGATACTATAAGGTGGGAGAAACCATCTCCACCTGAATTTTGGGTAAGACACAAAGTCTAATGTAATGACAATAAACTAGGGAAGGTATTTTTTTTTTAATTTAAAAAGAAATTACCCCAGATCTTTAGTTTATAATTAAGACCTAAATAAAAAGAAGATAGAGACTCAATATTTGAGAAGGGAGATTCAATATTATAAAGAAACCTGGTTTTTTTCCCCAAATTGATCCACAGAATCAAAGCAATTACAATGGAGTTTGTGGGAAGAAACACACTGAATTTGAAATCACCTGGAAGATCAGAGATTGACAAAGGAAGGAAAGCTTTCTGCCCTCTGACCCCAGGTAAACCTTGGAGAAGGGAAGCTCCTTCCCAACTCCCTCTTGCTCAGCCCGAGGGACATTCCATTAAATGGCCTTCAAAGACTAAGGTCCTTGTTTTTTAAGTGAGTGCACTTCTTGGTGGCAATGAAAGATTTAAATAGGATAAGGCATGCAAGGCTTTTATCCTGGTAATTAGCAACCAGTAAAACTCTTTAACATGTAACTCTTGCCATTTACTTCCTTCCTCTACCATGTCCTAAAATGGTGTTTCTTTCAATCCCACCAGAGGTAGTACTGTGTCAAGACATGAGGCTCAAAGTCTGGCAACCACTCCACTCCATGCAAATTATCTGAGAAAGAGATATCACTCACTGGAGATATCACTCACTGAAAGGAATAAGTGTCCTTAATAAACTACAAAGATGAATGTGTCTTCTAAGTGCAAAACTCTTACCTGGGGAGCACCCAGCATCTTGCAAAGGAGCTGTCCACCTGCAGGCTTGTCAGGCCCAAGCCAAGCACTGAGATCCTTCCTTCTTGCCAGACATTTCTCTGGTTTCGGTCTTCTTATTCGTATCTATGCTTCTCTATATGCTTCAACATGAAAATCCCTTTCAAATGCTTTTTACTCTGAACACCTGACACATAAGATGAAGATATCATTCCTGCATTTCTGTTTCTATGCATCAAAAAATGAATATACAGGGACGCCTGGGTGGCTCAGTGGGTTAAGCCTCTGCCTTCGGCTCAGGTCATGATCTCAGGGGCCTGGGATCAAGGCCCACATAGGGCTCTCTGCTCAGCAGGGAGCCGGCTTCCCCCCTCTCTCTCTGCCTGCCTCTCTGCCTATTTGGGATCTCTCTGTCAAATAAATAAATAAAATCTTAGAAAAAAAAATAAATATATGGATGAAGGCCTGATCTGTTTTGTCTTCACCTTCAGCTGTTTCCCAGATATGTTATTGTGGGTCCTGAAATATTAAATGTATCTGTTGTTAATATTTTGGCTATCTTGTTATACTTTATAATGTTAATTTTTAATGTCTTGCTTCTATCATTATAGAATTTGTGCTTTATGTTACTTAAATATATTTCTCAACTGAAGCACATCCATTTATGTGAATTATAATTGAGTTTTGTGATAATATTTAATGCATAGTTTAATAATAGGAGACATAAAAAGTTCAGCCAAGTTACTATAAATATTCAAAAGCTTTGTACATATTCCAACTCCTCTGTTGAAAAACTAACCCATAAATTTCTATGAAAATATTTGTCTTCCCCTCCCCCAATGAATTTGCAAATATTGGGAGTCTAATGTCTTTGTCATCATTAGTGTCAGTTCGAATATCTGTACAAGCATTCCCTTGTCTTCTGGGAAAAAAGACCTTAAAAACTCTACGAATCACAAGAGGATAAATAAAAATTTCAGAAAATTGCAAACACATTTTTGTAGCCCCCCAAATGCTGCCACCTGTGTTCTTTGTAAATGGCAGACTGCATGATCATACTTGTATGTGCTATTCTACTAAGTTTCTGTAAAACTCCATAGGATAGGTCATTGTACCTTTAGTGTCCCCAAACGCATTTCTGAGGTAAGGAAACTGGCACTGTGAGTAAGTAATTTGCCTTATCATCAGTTGGTGTCAAGGTAACCATATATACAATATGGCTTGACCACCTTTCTGACATAATATCCCACTAACATGCAGTGCGTCAACTGACACGTTCCCAAAAATCTATGGAAAATTAAGTTACTGAGGGAACCCAGAATGTAACATATTTAAAATTACATGTAAATGGTCCTATATCAGGATGATTCTGTTATGTCTTAGATGCTTTTAACTTCCTTTATTTCTTAAACTTAAGAAATATTTATATTTAGTTTATATTTAGTTTAGTTTATATTTAGTTTATAGCAACTAAACTTATTGTCATGCCTGTGTTACATAGGGGAATATTGCAAAGGCACAGAGAGTTTGAGTAACCTGCCCAAGCTTGCCCATCTTCTCAGCAGCACAGCACATGACCCTGAGCACAGCTTCAACACTAACTGGGGAAAAGCAAAACTGCTCAATAACCTACTTGGTTTCTGTCTTTTCTGCCAAGGAGATGGATCTTCACACTAGAAATGACAGACAATGTGAAGAAAAAAGATTCTCAGCTGAGCTGGGAGAGAAGTTTATTAAGAGAACAACAGTCATTTCCAAATGCATTTCTGCTCCTAGACCCTGGGGGTTACTTCTCCAGACAAGGAGAAAACTTGAAGCTCAGATGGCCATGCTGGTGCTAGCAATGTTTAACGCCGAGTAGGGAACTGGAAGATGGATGAAATGAAGGAGACAGGGAAATTAATTCCGTAGATTAGAGGAAGCATGGCTTATTCAATTCCAGGGAAGGAAACGGATGACAACCAGCAGTCAGCCTGCATCAGAACAAGTCTGCTTTCCAGAGGATTTCTCCTGGGCAGCTAAGCCATGGTCACGCTCCATTTATCGAACACTCTGTGCCAGGCTCTGGGTAGTGACTGTGTATTCAGTCATCACCTAAAAAATGTTGAAATTTGGACTTCAAAGCTTCATCACTTCCTGTATGCCCCTTATGGCCAGCAGCTAACGAGTTAGCATGCGTCAGCATTTTATTAGAATGTTTATTGTTAACATCATGAAAACAGCTTGGTGGAAAGTCGTATCAATGTTTCACAGATGAGGTCTTAAACAACTCCCCAAGCTCCAGGGTGTGAAAGGGAGTCTGGCGGGGGTAGGCGTGTCTCCCTTGATCACAAGATATATAAGCAAACTCCAGCTGGATTGGAAGAACATGCTAGAGATTGCCTGGATTTAAGCAAGATGCTTGGTGGTGTGTTTTACTTTGTTTGTGAAGAGGTGATCTGGGTGAGAGCAGAGAAGAGGATGTGAAATTTTTAAGTAGAGGGTATGGATACTCTGACCTGAACACTCTGAATAACACAGCGTAATCATTCACCTTCAAGAGAAGTGATTCTCAAACTTACATGCCTCACTGTACTTGGAAATCTCATTAAAACAGATTCCTGGGTCTCAACCCCGGGGACCCTGATAAGTAGGTCTGGAGTGGTCTTGGCTGATGCTAGTGCATCTGGTTCAGCCACACCCTAAGTATCACTGTCCAGCAGGACACTTATATGCTTTGTGCTGTTTCGTGGGACATTCTGACATGGACAGGGTTTTTGAGAGTTCACTATTTAAATTCATGAATAATAAAACATTTGTTTATAAAAGCAGATGGTTAATATTTTGAACAACATAATTTAAACCCAAACATTTGTTCCAAGTACAGGAAATATGGTCCACTTACAAACATGTTAAATAATCAGATGACAGGGGCACCTGGGTGGCTCAGTCATTAAGTGTCTGCCTTCAGTTCGGGTCATGGTCCCAGGGTCCTGGAATGGAGCCCTGCATCAGGCTCCCTGCTCAGTGAGGAGCCTGCTTCTCTCTCTCCCACTCCCCCTGCTTGTGTTCCCTCTCTCGCTGTGTCTCTCTCTGTCAAATAAATAAATGTGATCTTAAAACAAAAACAAAAACAACAAACAGATGATGATGTGCAGGTCCAACCTTGTATATATTTTTCTAATCAGTCTTTGGTTTTATTATTGTGAGGCTCAAAATGCTTCATAGAGGAATGTTGCTAGGACTTAGAAAGTAAGCAGAACCTTTGTTAACAGGTTCAGTAGTGTCCAGAATACAAAAAGCAACATGTCCCTTGGAGGTACATTCCGGGGGGACTGGCCACATTCACAGACAGCACTAAAGTGTGCATGTGTTTATGTCTGTTATGAGGAGAGTGGAGAGAAGTACCACATTCCAGAACCAGGATTCTGGTGCTTTAGAACCTAAGTAAGAGGGCAAGATGGGATGAAAGCAGACAGAGCTAGGGTGACGGTGGGGTGCGTGTAAAGAATCAGTAATAAGTTTCACAATGTATAGTGACTCAGTCTGGATTTTTAAATTTCTCAGGTAGACAAAATTGGACCACGGACAGAGGAAAGAGTAGACACACAACTCATTGTCATTTACTTTTATCTCTGGTCCACACACCCAAGAGCACAGGTGTGTTGCCTGAGGAGCAACAACAAGTGTGTTGCCTGGGCAAAATCTAAGGGGTCTTTCCCTCAAATCCCCTAGAGGACATAAGGATCAAAGCATCTGTTCCAGGGCCAACATGGAAAGATCTAACATGACATCAAATGAGATGAAGGAAGGAATAGAGAAGAGAGGCATTTTTCCATAATTACACAGAACATTGCATAGTTTCTTTCCCCTGGACGTTTCTGGAAAAATATACTTGGTACCTGGAGGAAGCCCAGTGCCTGTATACCATTGGAGGCAACATGAATAGGTGCAAATTATCTTCTACCTTCAGGAAATAACTGGCAGAAAGTGACTCATTTGGAATGACTGAAGCAATTTTTAAGGCAACCTCATTTCTATACTTTAATTTTTGTTTATTTATGATTTTGTTTTTTTGGTTGACTGTCTTGTTTTGTTTTGTTGACTTTACCCAGTTCCAGGCCCTGCTGGTACTTGCAGGGTGAACATGAAGGTGCCAGGGTTCCTTCTGTGGTGGAGTTCACATTGCTGGTGGGGATGGTAGTTATCCAGGCCACGTGGTTCAGTGCCATGGACTGCAGGCACACAACACATGATAAGGATCCTGTCCCTGTCACAGGAGGCTTTTGGTAGCTCCAAAGCCAGCCCTAGCATGTCTGGAGGACATCACTAAAGGGGAGAGTACGGAAGAAAAAAGCTACCAGGATGACAGGGCGTCTTACTTACAACATTAATAACAGCATTACCTTAAGTACCGCCGTTATTTAGTGATTGGCTTGATGTGTGATACTTTCCATATCAATTTTGCCTTTATCTTCACGAGTGATATTGTCCCGAAGTTGTTCTCACTTGTTGGGTTTTGGTATGAAGGATACCTAATCTCATTAAACCAGTTAAGAAGAGTTCCTAGTTTCTGGTTTTCTGTTCTTAGAAGTGTTAGCATCAGCTCAGTGATCTCTGACATCAGTGTCTGATACAGTCCATCAGGGATGCCAACTTTTTTATTATTATTATTAAAGTGCCATTGATACCCAGGGTTACATTTGGTTAGTTGTACAACATAGTGGCTTGACAAAGTCTACATTACGGTATGCTCACAAGGATGCCATTTTAACACCCCACATCACACTGTACCACATCCTACCATACCGCACCCCATCTCGCCATAGAGAAGCACACCACACCACACCACACCACACTGTCCCATACCACCTCATACCACACTGCACCAAGCCAATATAACGTTCATTAAGGCTAAAAAAACCAGTTGGCAAATTAATAGTAGGAATAAACTTCCTTCATGTAGTGGAGGGTATAGACCAAACATACCTGTAGTAAAGGTACTGATAGGATGTAGAAAACTTTCCCTTTGAGATTAGGGATGAAGCGTAGACACACACTATCACCAACTGTCTTCAACGTAGTGTTTCAGATACTTGTCATAGTAGCAGGAAAGAGAATCATGCAAATGTAGGAAAACTGGAAATATCTCATAAGCACAGATAACAGGATAGTAATTTTGGAATTAATGTGTGAGCTGAGCAAGATTGCAAGATATAAGTTCAATATACAAATCTAACTATATTTATGTATCCTGACAGAAATAAATTTAAAATGTTCCCTTTATTAAAACAAAAATATGAAATATCTAATAGTGAGTACAAACACAATTACACAAGACCTCTATTCACCTTTACCAAACTAATTTATGAAATTACAGGCAATCCAAACCAAAATATTAGTGGGTTTCTATTTGCAGAAATAGACAAACTAATTGTAAAGTTTATTTGGAAATGTAAAAGACCAAGAAGCCAAGACAATCTTGACAAAACAGAAGAACAAGGTAGGGGAATTTTACCAATGTGAAGACTTGGTTTGTTTGTTTGTTTGTTTGTTTTTTTAGTGCTTTTTTTTTAATTTAAGCTTTATTTAAACATATAATGTAACCCCACCACCCTCTCCCAACCCCTCTTCCCCCCACCCCCCTCAGTTTGTTTTATGACATTAAGAGTCTCTTTTGGTTTGTCTCCCTCCCGATCCCATCTTGTTTCATTTTTACTTTTCCTACCACCTTAACTCCCACCCCCGTTGCATCTCCACTTCCTCATATCAGGGAGATCATGTGATAGTTGTCTTTCTCCAGTTGACTTATTTCGCTAAGCACAATGTGAAGACTTGTAAAGATGCAATAAAGACACTGTGGGATTGGATCAGGTCTGACAGATGCTCTAGTGGAACAGAATGGACAGCTGAGGGCTATCCCTGACTTTTGTCCCTGATGAAAATAACACTTGAGAGCAGGGCAAAGGAAGTGTTTTCAATAAATGGTGCTGGGTGTATGGGCTATCAATAAAGAAAAAGGAAGAGGGGCACCTGGGTGGCTCAGTCGATTGAGCCTCTGACTCTTGATTTTGGCTCAGGTCATAATCTCAGGGTTGTGAGATAGAGCCCCTCATCAGGCTCCTCACTTAGTTGGGGGGGGTCTGCTTGAGATTGTCTCTGCCCCTTCCCCCTCTCAAATAAATAAATCTTTAAAAAAGAAAAAAGAAAAAACTTCACCCAGATCATATATTATAGAAAACTGAGTGCCAGGTAATTCAGAAATCTACATAAGAAAGATAGTATAGTTAAATATAGGATAACAAAAAAAAAATGAGTATCTATATGATCTTAAGTAGACTTCACAAATAGAAAAATGAAGATTAGGAGTAAAATATTTATAATTATACTTCATTAAAATTAAAAAAATTCTCCATCAAGAGATATCACTGGGTGGGTGAAAATTTAAGCCACATGGCCACTTCTCCCAGTGAGGAGTTCTTTGAAATAAATATAACCGACAACTTCCAAATTATTATGCCACCCACTTCTCCATGAGTAAGCACTCCAAGTAGCCACTAATGAGTTAGAAATTATTTGTGACCTTGGTTTAGACAAATGTTTTTTACACAGTTTTCAAAAAAGCATAAACCACAAAAGAAGAAAAAAAGACTTAAATTTTATCAAAATTTTAAAATTTCACTCTTCAAGACACTTTTAAAGAAAAAGATGAAACACAGACAAGGGGAAAATATTTGCAATATCTATAACTGATTTTAAAAAATAACTCCTACAATTCCATAATAATTCTAATTAAATATAGGCAAAATTTTGAACAGGAACTTCACTATATGTATATACATACGTATATATATATACACATTTGTATATATATACGTATGTGTGTGTATATATATATATATACACAAATCTCCAATAAACACATGAAAGGAGGCTCAACATCATGGGTCCTCAATAATTCAGATTCAACCACAAGAGGATTCCACATTCACCCGTATGACTATAGAAGTCATTGCAATGTTATGTGCTGGTGACGATGTGAGACAACGGGACCTCTCATTCACTGCTAGTGGATGGGGACAACCCCATGACATTTCGGAAAATGATTTGACAATTTCAAAAAAGCAAAGAAAAAAAAAGAAAAAGAAAATTTAAACAGACACTTAACATACAGCCAAGCCATTCCTCTCTAGATATATAGTCAGGGGAAACAAAAATACATAAAACCCTATACTTTATTCACAACAAAGCAAACTGTAGACACCCAAATGTCCCTTGATGAGTGACTGGGTAGACAGATTTCGATACATATGATAGAATCAGATATCGTCTCCAAAGATAGCTCCAATACTGCATCTACATTTCATTTGCACTTGAACGTGAGTCAGTTGCATACTATTCAACACTAAAAAATAAGCTACTGATAGACAGCCTGGATGCATCTCAAAGATTGTGTTGAAGGAAAGACGTCAGAAGTAACAGAGTGCACTTTGATTCCTCTTGCGTGAAATTAGGAAGGAAAACCTCATCTGTTGGGGCCAAGGAACAGAACAGTGATTAGTTGGGTCTTGGAGGGGTGAGCATTGACTGGAAGGAGCCCAGGAGGGAGGGAAATATTCTGTATCTCAGTCATTCTTGTGACTCATGTATTTCTTAAAACTCACTGACCTGTATGTATATTTAAAATAGACTATTTTAGGGGCCCCTGGGTGGCTCAGTGGGTTAAGCATCCAACTGTTGATATCAGCTCGGGTCTTGATCTCAGGGTTGTGAGTTCGAGTCCATGTTGGGTGGACTCCATACTGGGTGTGGAGCCTACTTAAAAAAATAAAATAAAATAAAATAATAAAAGACTGTTTTAAATAAGATATATTTATTTTAACTATACTTCAGTAGGGTTGCTTAACAAAATCAAACAATATATAAGTTTGAAAAGAAAGTTCAGAAAGAAGTAATCATAAAGAGAAGCCCTTATATTTTACTCCTGTTACTCAGCTGATGTTCCTGCATGTCCCTCACTTCGGAAACCCCTGTCCAACATCATAGTTCCCCCTGTCGTGACTCAACATTCTTTTTTTTTTTTTTTAAGATTTTTATTTATTTATTTGTTAGAGAGAGAGAGAGAGCGAGCACAGGCAGACCGAGTGGCAGGCAGAGGCAGAGGGAGAAGCAGGCTCCAGGCAAGGAGCCCGATGTGGGACTCGATCCCGGGACGCTGGGATCATGACCTGAGCCGAAGGCAGCTGCTTAACCAACTGAACCACCCAGGCGTCCCGTGACTCAACATTCTTTATAACTCATCTTGATGAATACCCCAAGACCAACTTGGTTCCTAACCTTCTATTTCTCCAAGCTGGAATGATACCAACAACTACCACCTCCATGAATTCATGTACTTTGCAGGCAAGGCAATTTCCTTTGCTTTATCCCTTTCCCCAGCTCCATTTTTGGGTCACTATATAATTAGTGGCACATTTGAGTTGCCATAGACTTTGATTATTTGGCATCTAACTTCAGAACTTGCTCTTTGGACACCATCCTGGTTTGATTGGCATTAGGTCATAACTTCTGCTATTTCCTCCTGTGGCCATGTAATTATGATTGCTGCCTGGAAGGAAAGAGAACATCCAAATTATGGCCATTCACTAGGAAAAAAATGGTTCCTACAAGAAAATCATCATCTAAAATTTTAATCTAAAGAGTTCCATTTGCCTACTTGCTACTGTGAATTAAAGAACACACTTGGAAAAGATGATAGAATAGAAAGGACCTTTCCCATTGAAAGTTACGGAAAGTTCTTGCACTTTCTAATGTTTCCATAGAAATAGATACAACACTAGTGAAGGTGATGTCAGGTCTTTTATGCAATTTCCCCTCACCCGTGATTTTCAAGAATCAGATTCTGTTTTTCCCTGATCAAGATCGTTATCTGCTGCTGGAAATTAACCAGTGCCCTGGCTTTCATACAAGTAAAAATGTAGCTGATTGAAATGCAGGATTCCTGTAGAACAATACATCTTGATTCTCTGTTGTAAATGACATCTGACTTACAATTCTCACTCTGGCTTTCCCAGTTGTTGAGATGCCTACATAGAAACTGAAAGAGACAAAAATATACTAAGAATGTTAAAAACTAGGACTTTACATTCAATGGCATTGAGAAGCTTTTTTATTAACCACAAAGACAAAAGATTTGATGTGACCACCACAACTATGCCATGTCTTGGGAAAAGCAAGTCTGTGTGTCTTCCCTTCATCTTTTTATAGTGCCTTTGTCTAGTTCTGAGTGGAAAACTGTCCCTCTGTGGCAAGACTGCAGTCTTCTTGGAGGGATGTACAATAGGCTCCTTCCGTTCCTTGAGCTGACCAGAATCTGCAGCCCTGGATAGAATGGAAACGTGAGTGTGTTCAAGTTCTCCATGTGTGCTTATACACCTCTTGGTGCATGAATGTGGAGCGAGGAAACTAGAGGACTCATTCTGCCTTGGAATAGGATTTTTCAGAAAGGAGGAGCTCCTGTAGCAGTAGCATCCTGCCTTAGACAGAAAGGGGGCGCAGCATTCTACCCAAGTGGACAAAAAGTGAGCAAAGGACAAGTCACACCTCTGTTGGCACATTCCCTCAAGTTTCACCCACTTGGGAACATTGAAAATAAGATACTTTTGCCCACTTCCCCAGGGAAATAGTGAAGAGCCAAGAGAGAAATATGATGATAGATCAAGCTTCCAAAATAAATTTCTAAAGTATTGATCCCGGTCAGTTGCCCCAGCATTAGTCCTGATTTGCAGTGGGTGGTCCGTTTTAGTCCTGGTCTTACACAGAATCCAAACCATGAGGGAAGAACAGCAAGTCATACCTACATTCCACCATCCAGGGAAGTCCTTCTTCTCAGCACCCAGCCACACATCAGACACAACCCAGTATTTCATCTCATAAAGGCTCCCACTCGAGGATCTAACATCTCTGCTTCCAGAATAGCTAAATGGGGTCCACTGGCATCTGGTTTCTTTGGCCATTTCCATGGGGGGCCACCCTGAGGTCAGCTGTTAGGACTCTATTTTGGATGAGTATTTAGGAAGTTCTGTGTTGTACATAGTATTTGCTCTTGGCTTCTAAGAAAAAACTCACTAGGTTCTTTTTTTAAAAAGACTGATTGATTGATTTGAAGAGAGAGCATGAAGGAGGGAGGGGCAGAGGGAGAGGGGCAAAGGAAGAGGGAGGATCTCAGGCTGACTCCATGCAGAGAGCAGAGCAGGATGTGGAGCTTCATCTCACAACCCTGAGATCATGACCTGAGCTGAAACCAAGAGTCAAAGTTTAACAAACTGCACCACCTGAGCACCACCCCCCACCCCCAGACTTAACTGGTTTCTTAAACCCAATTCTTGGTGAGATTGGTTAGCGCAGGCTAGGAGAAAAGTACATGATGCCTGACCAGGGGTGTGTATGACCACCAAGCTCACCCTCTAACATGGTTTCTGGGGCTTCTGCTTCTTCTGCTCCAGAACCTATCAGCCCCCCGAAAGGTCACTTTGGGACAATCACAGGCATTAAAAATAGAGTTGAAAGGGAGGCAGCACTGGCCACACTGAAGTTAAATAAAGGACACTCAAAAATTTTTCTTTCTAGTCCTTTCAGCTTTGCAGCATGGTCTGGACTCCCGTAATAAGGAAATCTCAGGGACCAGGTGAAAAAATGACCTCTTCAGATATCAGTTTTCTCTTTGAAAAAAAAAAAAAAAAGAAAAAGCAGATATATTAGATGTATGTTTCCCCACTGTACCTGTAGGATGTTAAACCTTCTAAATCTGAAAGCAACAAGAGATGGGAGCCCCTCACAGCCGACTTATGCCCAAGAGTCCCTGGGTTTTAGGTTGACTATGTGATGCAGAATCTCTAAATGACTTGGATCACACAGAAGCAGACATAGTCTCAGCAGAACTGTGCTATTTATTACAAGTGATTCCAAGGAGGACATTTTTGGGGATGCTTTTCACACATAAGGGAAAACAGAGGTTTAGGACCTTTGGGAGGGTGACTTCTTCAGACTGAAAACTCACATCACTCCTCCTTCTGACACCCAGGACTTGGAGCTCTCTTCCATTAACAGCAGCAACTATTTCACAGGGCCTTGGTGAGGCACTTAACGGAAGTTACTGAAAACTGGCAATTTATTGCTGCCTGTCAAAACCTGAGTGCCTCTAAATGTTGTGTGTGTGTGTGTGTGTGTGTGTGTGTGTGTGTGTGTGTGTGTGTTGCAATAGCTTTGCTAACATTTAATTCATTCACATGTAAAATCCACCCAGTTAAGTACACAATTTCTTGGTTTGAGTATATTCACAGAGTTATCTAGCCATCACCGTAACCTATTTTTATTTTTATTTCTTTATTTATTTTAGACAGAGAGAGGGAGTGCGACCAGGGGGGAGGGGTAGAGGGAAAGGAGAGGGAGAGAACTGCATGCAGGCTCCTTGCCCAGCATGGAGCCCAACATGGGGCTCAGCCTCAGGACCCTGAGATCATGACCTGAGCTGAAATCAAGAGTCAGTCACTGAACTGAATGAGCCACCTAGTCACCCTTCTATGACCTATTTTTGAGAACATGCTCATCACCCCAGTAAGAAAATCAGGACGGTTTGGAGTCTCTTCCTGCCCTCCCAAATCCATCTCCAGGCAAGCACAGATTTATTGTCTCTAGACATGTACCAGCTTTGGATACGATATCTGTCCTTCCCCGTATGGCTTCTTCTCTAGAACTTAATGTTTTTGCAGTTCACATTGTAGCATGTATGAGTACTCAGTTCCTTTCTATGGATACATAGTATACCTTTGCGGGGATAGACCCCTTTTGTTTATCTATGATTCAGTTGGTTTACATTTGGGGTGTTTCTTACTTTTTGATCACATGAAAACTTATTTACATGTTTTTGGGTGGAAGTATGCTTTCATCTCTCTTGAACAGATACCTAAGCCTGGAGTTATTGGGTCATGCGGTGGGTCTATGCTTAGTTCCTCATCTTGTAGAACAGTCAAACTGGTTTCCAAAGTGGCCGTATGATTTTGCCTTTACCTGCAGAGTATGACGCTTCCACTTTCTTCACATCTTTGCCTGTTTCACACTTAGAAGACATATTTATTTACCTATAAAATTATTTTGCTGGTGCACTTTATTTTTATGGATCTGAATTAATCTCTAGTGTCCTTTTTCTCAGTCTGAAGTACTATGTTATTTCTCATGGGGCAGGTTTATTGGAGGCAAATTCTTTCAGTTTTTCTGAGAATCACTTGATTTCTTTCATTTCTGAAAGATACTTTTGCTGATAAAGAATTGTTGGTTTTTGTTTTTGTTTTTGTTTTTGTTTTTCAAGCCTTTTGTATAGCTCATCTCACTACCCTTTGGCCCTCGTGGTTTCTGATAAGAAGTCATTATTTATCTTATTGGAAACCCATTGTACACAATGAATTATTTTTCCTTTGCTGCTTCCAAGGCTCTCTTTTTGTATTTTTCTTTTTGTTTTAAAGACTTTATTTATTTACTTGTAAAAGAGAGAGAGAGAAAGAAAGCGTAAGCAGGGCGAATGGTCGGCAGAGGGAGAAGCAGACTCCCCACTGAGCAGGAAGCCCAATGCTGGACTTGATTCCCAGATCCTGCGAGCCAAAGGCAGACACCTAACTGACTGAGCCACCTAGGTGTCCCTCACTTTGTGTTTTTCTTCCGAGAAGTTTACTCTGATGTGTCTAAGTGTAGATCTCTTTGAAGTTATTCTATTTTGAGTTTGTTGAGCTTCTTGGGTATAGTGTAGGCTAACTTTTTTTTTTATTTTATTTAAAATCTCGATTTCTTGAAATATACTTTCTGGCGCATTCTCTCTTCTTTGGGGACTCCTATTATATGTTAGCACGTTTGCTGGTGTCCCAAAGGTTTCTAAAGTTCTGTCCATACTTCTTCCTTACTTTTGCTAGATCAGAAGATATCATTTCAGTTGACCTACCTTCAAGTTCATTGATTCTTCTGTCAGCTCAGATCTGTCAGAGAACACCTCTTGTGAGCTTTTCCTTACTATAAAGTTCTTTCCAAATGCAGAACTTACAATTGATTCTTCTTTATAGTTTTGATCCCTTTAATGATAGTTTTAATTTGGTGAGACATCATCATCATACTTTCCTTTAATTATTTGGACATGGTTTCTCTCATTCTTAAAACATATGTATAATTGGTCATTTTGTGTCATTTTCTTATCAGTCCAAAGATGGACCCTACAGAGTCAATTTCTGCCTTCAGCTTATTTTCATGTTTCACACTCATAATTCCTTGTTCAGAACTGGACTATTTAGGTTACATGACATGGTGACTCTGGAGATCAGATTTGCCTCTCTCTCACAGGATTTGATGTTATTGCTATATTCGTTTCTTTTCTTTTATCCACTGCAGTTGGCTTGCTTTACTCACTTTCCTGGACTAATTCTACAGCCTGTATTCCCTGTTGTGTGTGGCCACTGAGTCTCTGCTCAGTTAGCTTGGTGTCAGCTAAAGATAAGTCAGAAGTGTCCTGAAATGTCTTGAACCAGTAAGTTTACCACCCTGAGCCTTGAGGACTGTGAACATGTTAGGGCATGGCTTAGGCACTCAATTTACAACTCTGTCTTATCCTTCATTCCTACTTGCACAAAATCCTAAAGTTGGCCACAGCCATCCTCTCTGGTCTGTCTTATGTATGCACAGTGCCCAGCTCATGGCCTCCTAGATCCCCCACAATGTCAGAACTTTACAATGCCCCCTTATGGATATATTTTTTCCAAGGTTTTTCTTATAAATTCTTGATTAGACCTTTGTTTGTAACTAGTATCACAGGTTACATGATGTACAATGACATCAGTGTCCTGTAAATATTTTTTTTCAGTATCACAATCATTTTTTTATTTAAATTTCACTAGCTAACATAAAGTACATACTTACAGTTTCAGATGTGGAGTTCAATAATTCATCAGTTAGGTATAACAACCAGTGCTCATCATATCACATGCCCTCCTTAATGCCCATCACCAAATTGACCCATCCTCCTACCCACCTCCCTTCCATCAACCTTCAGTTTATTTCCTAGAGTTAAGAGCCACTCATGTTTTCTGTTCCTCTTTGATGACCTCCCATTCAGTTTCCCCTCCCTTACCCTATGATCCTCTGCATAGTGTCCTGTAAATATTGAAAGAGCTGTGATACTGATGATTCTCTGAACATGAACTTCATGAGGAGCTCAGAGTGTCCCCTTAGTGGGGGACATTTCAGGATCTCAGGACACTGAGGCAAGGATATGGGAGGAGGTCAAGCTATGAGCCATAGACTTCACTCTTTTTACTCAAGAGCAGCAGATTTTCATGAGTAAACACCCCTCAAAATGTTTCAAGCCTGTGGCTAACTCTGAGCTAACTTGATTAGGATACACTTTGATAGCATTTTCATTTACTTTTGTGGATGAACAGATTCATATAAATCTTTACACCACCATTCTGGAAGTCTCCCCAGTGATGGCTTATCTGTCACTTAATGTAGAAATAATTCAGTATCAGAAGACCTAGCAGACCCAGAAGAAATGTCAGCCTTCTTGTGATGTTTGGAAAATCAACTAAACTTGTTGATATTTAATATTCTAATCATATAGGTAAATGGTAGCTACCTGAAAATATTTTTGTGAGCATTAAATAATCCACTGCAAGTAAAGTGTTGGACATAAAATTTGAGTGTGTCTGACATCCATATAATGAAAGGTAGGTGTTATGGATGAGGCTAGAAGGGAAAGAAGTGGCCAGGTATAAGAGTCTCAGTGCCTTGGGGAGCCACTGAATTTTATGAAGTAGAAATAGTCTATCATCACATTTATGCTAAAGGAAGAGTCACCTGTTTGCAGTATAGAGAATATAATTATCTCTTTGTCAAAAGGCATCTCTAAAACAAAGAAGAATATTAAAATTCTAAATGTGGGTTAAAAACTGCATAGAAATGCAGCATAGCTCAGGCCACCTTCTTCTTAAAGTTCTCTCAGTTCTGAGCGGGACGCAGAGTCCTGTGACAAAACAGTCCTGAGAAATTCAATCTCATGCTGTCCTTCACTTCTGCCACATGTAGTTCTTGCATCCGTATTCAAGAGGAAATTTCAAAAGTCCTCTATGCATTTTAATAATCTACTTTAAACAATGAATGTAATATGAGGAAGGCTCACTTAGTTCCTGAGCTAACACGGTTGCAGTGGGGACATAGGCTCACTCAAGGACAATGGTTGTCACTCTGCCTTTCACTGTTTGGTGAACTTCCCAATGAGCCATGCCTCTGTGCATAGCTGCAACTCTTACTACCAGTGCTTCCCCCACAGGAAAGGAAACTTGCCTGTAGCTACAACCTCCTATTCCATGCCTAGAAAGAAAGGACCCCAACGTCCACAGAGTGAAGAGACTGAGCAATTGTAGGTATTTGGAAGGGATTTGGAAAGGTCTTACCTTAGAGTTCTATTTACTTTTCACAAAATTATCATTGTAATCCTTAGTTTATACAAGAAAACCAAATAATTCAGAAAGGATTCTGTGAACCTGTATGTCCTTAGCTAATGAAGGCCAATTCTGTGGCTTAAAAACCATTTATCTGGTCTTCTGGTTAGCCTATGTACAAGGGGGATTAACTCAAGATGCTCCAGATTGCATTTCCATACTTTGTCCTTTACTCAAAATTAATGGAGGACTAGAAAAAAAAAATCTCTGAAGATCTCACAAGGGGGTCTTTGTGTGTTTAAGTGGAAGTATCTGGTACAGAAAGGGAAAATGGGGAACAAATCTATGCATAAAGATGATCATGTGACCTTAGTGTCCAAGACCACCCAGGCCAAGTGGGATCCAATGTGCACCTTAAATTTTAGGGAATGTATGTGAAAAAAATAAAACAAACAAACAAAACGCTCTAAGTGAAGTTAAGTTTTATGTCAGGAAAAGGGATTGTGGAATTAAAAAAAAAAAAAAGCTAAGAGACAGGAAGCACCCAAAAGTGTAATTATGATAGTGCGAAAGATTGCAATGTCAGAGGTCCCTCAAAAATGTAACATTGTTATGTTAGAAGCACTCTCATTAGGTAATACTTATAACAGATACATTAGTGGGATTAAAAAAAAAAAGAATAATCCAGGTAGAATAAAAGAAGTATCAATAGACCCTAAGATTACTGGAAAGCTATAACCAAACAGAGCATTGTAGAATTTTAGAAACAACAAAGTGACTTCCTGGCTTTAAGGAAAGCTTCCCCCTCTGCTTAGGGAAGGAAATTCAACAGGAGGAACAACAGTGATGACCCCACTAATTAGGTGTCTGTTGTATGGGACATGCTGTGCCAGCTACTTTGTCTCCTAATATTGTGAGCAACAGTAATGGCAGCAGCTCACAGAGAGATAGATGAAATTGGTGTTTGACCATCAGTCAGACAATGGGACAGCTCGTTAACAAAATATCATGGGAGCCACTTAGCATAGAACCGATGATCACCCGGAAGTGGTTTGTGTTCATTAAGAAATAGACCAGATTTCCACTCATTTCCCCTTGGACAAAAGGTGACAATGGAATGAACAGAAAACGAGTAGAGGAACATGATCTGCCTGGAATTTGGCAAATATCACGGAGAGTTTTCATGCTTCAAGGCTATTTAAAGGTGAGAACAGAGATGTGTTGGTCACTGGAAATCTGTTTATTATAGTCTGTATGGTGATACTTAAAGCTGCAGTGTACAATATAGAAAATGCTAATGAAGGGAAGATTGCACATGTGACCTTCAAACTCTTTAAGTTAAGCCCAGATCCCCAAAAAGTTGAGCAACAGTCTCATGTGTTTGTCTTCCCATAATAAAACGCCACGATGATTAGAAAATGTACAAATATGCAGCCCAAGGACCACATCAAGAAATCACCAGGAGATAGTCCACTTTCCTGCTTTCTCACAGTGAACTGTCCTCCCAGGTGAACTCCCCCAGGTGTCCAAACCCTGGGGGAGTGCCCCGCCAGCCACATGTTTGGGAAACGATTTGGGATTCTCTAATCATGAAGACGCCTTCCATATTTGAGATGGCAAATACGGTTGCTAAAAATGTAGATAGGTTTATTTATAACTCTTTTTTTATCTTGGATTTTAAGATTTTTTTTAAAAGATCTATTTATTTATTTATTTCAGAGACAGAGAGCATGAGTAGGAGGGACAGAGGGAGAGGGAGAGAGAGTCTCAAGCAGACTCCACGTTGAGTGTAGAGCCCAACATGGGGCTCCATCTCACAACCCAGAGATCATGACCTGAGGCAGAATGAAGAGTCAGATACTTAACCAACTGAGCGCCCCAGGTGCCCCGGGCTTTTAAGATTCTTAAGAAGGAGAAAAGTGCTTTGGAATCCTTTGAAGATCTCCACACCTCCATCAGGTCATGCCCTTGTGGTAGCTTCATACAGACTTATTGACTGATTGATGGACTGATTGAATGAGTGGGAGATAAAATACCACTGTCCTTGTGCACTCAGCCAGGTAAGTTTGCTCTTGACTGGGAAAACAGCAGGGGAGATGCCTGTATCTGCGGTCACGTGGCCTGACTAGGAATCCCGTCCCTCCATGTCCAGATGGGACCAGGGTTCCTTCCAAACAGCATATTATGTCTCTATGGCTGCACATTCATGCCCCTTTTTGTCAAATGTCATGATTTCTCCCCTCCTTATCTTTCATCAGGCCCCAGGCCCCATAGACAAGGCCCCACTTGTCTCTCAAAAAGAGATTTCTGCATTCCCTTCTCTCCCTCAAGTATAATTCTTGTAAGTGGCAGATTTCCTTTTTTGTTGTTGTTTAAATCTGAATTGTTTTTTCATAATGTACATTAAGCTGACACCATCAGAGAAATTTGATTAGCTCAACAGTAAGAAGTAGAAAGCACAACTTAGTGATCTGCTCATGATTCTGATCTGATCGCCACACTTCAGACTATTAAATTTAGGTGACCCTGGAATCCTGGAAACTTACTCAGTCTTCTTGGAGATCCCTTTCTGACCAGTGAAGAGGGGGAGTTGTTTTAGCCAGGTGCAAGCAGACCCCTGGACTAACTCTGGTCTAGCTCCAGTGCTTACTAGCTTCCCAGTCTTTCATGACCACAATCCCCAAGCCCTGCTTTGTGACATTGAAACACATTGGGTTCACTCCCCAGTAAAATTCTTCACTGGTCTACTTTCCATCAAATGACAAGTCAGTGACCTTACACACACACACACACACACACACACACACACACGTGCATGTACATATGCATATGTACATATGTGTATTTACACAAACCTATATTATATATGAATGCATGTACATAATCACCATAGATTAATTTTGGCCATCTTTGCTCTCCTGACCTAATATTAAAAGTAGAGTTAAGATGCAAGTATAATCCATAATTTGCCATCCCAAAAATGTTTCTCATGTACCTCAAACAATGCAGGAGACTCTTTTCTTCCCTTTTTTTTTTAAGGATTTTATTTATTTGAGATAGACAGAGAGCACCATCTGGGGTCGGGGAGGGGCAGAGGCAGAAGGAGAAGCAGACTCCTCACTGAGCAGGGAGCCCGATGCAGGACTTGATCCCAGAACCCGGAGATCATGACCTAAGCTGAAGGTAGGCACTAAACTGACTGAGCTTCCCAGGCGCCCCTACGTGAGCTTTTCCTGCTTTCTTCTCCTCCTCCCCATCCAGGTCCTCATTTGTTAATTATTATGTGGTATAATCACAATGCAAAAAATTCTCCAGGGATAAATGGGTTATTTTTTCCCACAAATGAAAGTAAAGACCTTCTAGATCTTTACCCAAATCACCTGTTTCCTTCTTGAAGACATCCTCTGATACTGATTCTGTGTGTGTCCTTCCATGAATAGTGTACATGTATCCAAACATTCATATACATTAATACCTACATTTTCCCCCAAGTTATGGCATGGTCTCTCTATGGTATTATACATTGCCTCTTTAATTTCCCATGAAGACATCAATAGACTTACCTTCTTCTTTTAATAGCCATGTCAATGAGCCATAATTTATTAAGCAATTCACTTAAAATGGATTTTTAGATTGTTGCTAGTGTTTTATTCTATGAACCATGCCAAAAGATTTTATTATATGTTATCCCCCTCATTTTGCATACTAGCGAGAATATCAATATTCATTTTCATGTGCCCTAAAGATACACACTTCCACTTAGGAATTTTTCAAACACACAGCCTTCCAAATGTAGAAGGATACACGTATATGCATTGCAACAGTCCTATACTAAAGTGTAACTGAAATTCAATATCCTGCACGTATTTAAAAGATACAACCTAATAAGGTTTTTGACACATACATATACTCATGAAACCCTCACTTCAATCAATATAATGATCCTCGTATCTCCCAAAGTTCCTTTGTGCTCTTTGCAATTCTTCCTGTCAATCTCTCACCATCCCTCACCCCCACCCTAGGCACCTCTGACCTGCTTCCTGCCACTATAACCTAGTTTGAATTCTCCAGAATTTTATATATAGGGAATTGTACATTATATGTTCCTTTTACTATGTCTCATTTTACACATAAGATTTGTTTTGTGATCCTTTGTGTCATTTCATGTATCAATAGTTCATTTTTATTTCAGAGCATTTCCCAGCATATGGAAATTCCACAATATGGTGATGTATTTGACTGTTGATGAGCATGTGGATATGGAAAATCAAGCTAATAAGCATATTCATGTACAACCTTTGCATGGACATCAGCTTCCATTTGTCTTGGGTAAATATGTAGGAGTGGAAGGATTGAATCATACACATTTTTTAGAAGGGTGCCAATATCTTTTAAAAGTGGTTTATATGATTTAATGTTCCCCTCAGCAATATTTGAGAGTTGAATTTCCTCCACAGCCTCACCTTCAAGTGGAATGGTTGGTCTTTTTAACTATAGCCATTCTCCCTAATATGCAATGGTGTTGAGTATCTTTCATGTGCTTAACTACTATCCTTGTATCATCTTTGATGAAGTATCTGTTCAAAACTTTCACTCATTTTTTAATTGAGTGTTGAGTTCGTTACTTATTCTGGATACAAGTCCTTTATTGGGTATATGATTTGAAAATACTGTCTGAGATTTATTTCTCCATTTTTCTAACACTGCCTTTCAAAGGTCAGAAGTTAGAATTTTGATACAATCTGTTTTTGTTTGTGTTTTTGTGTTTTTTGTTTTGTTTTGTTTTGTTTTTGAGAGAGGGGGGAATGGATGAGCAGAGGGAGGGAGGGAGAGAGAGAGAGAGAGAGGGAGAGAGAGAGAATCCTAAGTACATTTCATGCCCAGTGCAGAGCCTAACGCTAGGTTTGATCTCCCAACCCTGACTTATCCTGAGCCAGTCAAGAGTTGGACACTTAACTGACTGAGCCACTGAGGCACCCTGATAAAATCTGTTTTTAAATGTATTTTTAATAGATAATGATGTTGACATTGTATCTGAGGAATTTTTGCCTAACCTAATATCTCAAAGGTCTTCTCCAATGGATTCCTTTAGAACTGTTGTTGTTTTAAGTTCTATATTTATGTTAAGTTCTTTATCTGTCTAAGTTCTATGATTGATTTGGGGTGAATTTTTGAATTTGAGGAAAAGTTCCTACTCCTCCTTCTTTTTTCTTCTTATTCTCCATCTTTTTTTTTTCTTAAGGAAATCCAGTTGTTCAAACAATATTTATTATAAATATTACACTTTCCTCACTGAATTGGCTTCATGCCTTTGTCAAATTCACTTGTCCATACCTGTGTGAGTACATTTCTAGACCCTCTATTTTATTATCTATTTGTCTCTCTTTACAAAAATGACATGTTGTCTTGCTTACTACAGATTTACAGTAAGTCTTGACATAAAACAATAACAACAGTAATCTTGAACGATTAAAGTGCTTGCATGGAAATAGAAAACAATATAGTGAAGAGGGATCGTATGTTCAGTTTGGGACAGGTGGAAAGCCCGGTATGATTCTTTCTGTCCTTCCCTGAGTTTCTTCTCTTGGGTTTTAGAGCTCAGTCCACTGTCCCTCCAAAAACTATCTCTTTTTACATCAGTAATCTTACACTATTTGCAAACACAGAAACTTTTGGAGCATAAGAATATAAACAACAAGTTGTATTTGGGAAGGGTGGTAAAGTCCAATTATTCCTATAACATAGTGGTGAAAGCCAATTCTGTGATGGGCAGACTGGGATTTCCAGAGGCACTTTACCCACAGATTCCATCTTCTTGAAATTGTAACCCTCATAAACCCCATCTCACTCTTTTTAGTGACCCTGCTCAAGTTTTTTTCAGTTTCCTTCATTTTCTGAGCTGTGAGCACAACAGAACACTCCTTGAACACAGTACTCTGAAACGATTCCTCTTGCTCTCTGAGAAAACACGCATTGAATAATTCCAGTTCAGTCCCCTCCCCACTTGCTCACTCTGGTGTAGAGATCAGGACACACCATTGCCCAGTCTAGAGGATGGAACAGGGACGTAAATATGTGGATTTAGGGCAAGCAAGGCATATACGGTACCACGGGGCCACAAAAGGTGGAACAATGACACACGTTCTGGAAAGTTTGGAAAGGAAGGATACATTTGAGTGTGACTCAAACAATGAACAGTGACTGACACTGGAGCCGTGGGAACCTCAGCCTGAGTCATAAATCGAATTCAATCCAATGCACACCATGGGCTTGCCATCATGTATAGGCATGAGGTGTGTGTTGGAGGAGCAGGACAGAATAAAACAGTCTTATCCTGTCCTCAAAATGTCATCAAATGCAGAGGTCACCATTTGATCAAGGGAAGTAAGGGGGCAATGGGACAGTTAGGAAGACAATCTAAGTCGATTTAGGTCTAAAGAGAAGGCATCCTGGGAAGTATTATTTAGGTTGAAACAAAGGATGTATAAGAGATATGTGAGTGAGGGGTGGCAGGAGAAGTGTTGCAAGCAGAGGCAACCATGAGGAAGCCTGAACGTCACAGAGACTAGGTAAATTATGGAAAAAAAAAAAAAAAGATAGAAGGAATTTCAATGTGGCTTGCATGCCCTGAACAAATAGAGGAAGTTCATTAACCATTAAATAATTCTATCATCATCATCATCATCATCATCATCATCATCATTAAAGAAGAAATCAGAGGTATCAGAACAAGGGCCCGAATACACTGCTGGTGTATGTGTGTTGGCCTGCCTGTGTTGGCATGCGTGTGCTGGTGTGCGTGACAGCACATTCTAGCTGCTTCTCAACACCAGCATGAGCTCATTCTTCACACTCCCGAGGTATTCACCCAATCCTGAGCTCAAGAACCCCTCCTTTGCATTTAGATATTAGAGCTGGAAAAAATGGTGGAGATTGGTCCCTGGAGTGAATGAATCCAGTTAAAGAAATCTCTCTGACAGCACTGTGGGTGAGGCTCCTGGCTCAGGGATGTGCTGTGCTTCCTGACTCTGGCCTGGTACCCCCCAAATCCCACCTTTCATGCAGAGAACTTGAGAGACTTAGGAGATTTCCATGGTCATCATTTTCATTTAGTACCAGGCTAGATCACTGCCTGATGGTCCCCTCTTGTGAGTAATATTCAAAACCTGCTCTAAGTCTCTGAAATAAACCTGAAGGATAAAAGGGATTCTAAGACATCAGCAAGGCCATCTTTCATGTCTTTGACAGGTTAAAAATCACGCTTATCCTTTTAGAGTGGATATATTGGAGACTCAGAGAAAGCAGAAGGAAGAAGAGTTTTAAACGATTTCTGAGGACAGAAAGCATTATTCCCAGAGCCTCTTCTCAGCAAATTATGAAGCATATATGTGGCAGGTAGTTGGCAACATTGGCAGCATTTTCCATAATATTTCAAATGTATATCTGCTGGTGTCATAATGAATGGGAAGGGAAATGGTGGTGTAAGGAAACATGACCATATTCCTCCACATTAGCCTGAGCGTTATTACCCAGTTTGATGCCTTATTATTCATAAAGGACCAATAATCACTGGACGATAGGTGGCATGGTAATTGATGTGTTAATGTTATTTGTTCCAATTGCTTCCCCTAATGATGTGGCCCAAAAACCTAAAAACGTTTCAAATTTTGTCCTCCAATTTCTATTCTTTCATGTGAACCCTCTTTCCTGAATTTCCACGTAATAAGAGTCTGTCCCTACTTCTCTAAAATTAACTGAATATTGGATCAGTAATGAGCTCACAATAGCAACAGGGTATTAGCAATTACACAGATTTGTGAAGAGAAGAGAGGAACGAAACAATATAATGATCGTAATACCGTTTTCTCTGGTAAGCTAATTTCTATCACTTCACAAAAAAAAGAGGAACGTGTAATGAGTACCTACTTTCAGAATAAGTTAGGTGTTGTGGGAAGTCGGAATGGAAACTGCCCTTCAGGGTCTACTTAAGAAAGAATATATATGCTCCAGAGGTGGTAATCATAGCAAACAGGTGGTTCTGAGTCCTGTTGTAAGCCAGCAGATTTGATCCAGGGACAGAGCTGTTAATTCTTGTCATTGTGCTGGTGGTAAAATATGCATGACATAAAATTTACCATTCTTAAGCATTCTGTTCCAAGGCCTGAAGTGCATTCGCATCATTGTGTGCCCATCCCCACCATCCATCTCCAGAACTCTCTCACCCTCCCAAACTGAAACCCTGTCCATATCAAACACTAAATCTCCTTCCCCCTCCCCCGGGGGCCCCTGGTAACCACCATCTGCTTTCTGTCTGTTGGTATCTGCCCAGCCGGAGTATCACTTCCATGCAGAATCATATGGCATCTGTTCTTTTGCGAATGACTTACTTCACCCAGCATCAGATCGTCAAGGCTGAGGCAGGTTTTATGTTCCAAAAGTCAACATTCAGTCATTTCTTACTTCACCTCCACCAACCCTGACCCTCACATCAAAGGGACATCTCGGCACATCCTTTTGTACGAAGTCATTTCTCGTTGTGTTCTGGAAAATGGCATCTGCCAAATGTACACCTAGGTTGTTTTGTTGTGTTACTAAGTTAATATTTGCAAAATACATCCCTGACACTAAGTCTTCAATCTTAACCCTAATTATGGGAGAATTTTCTTTCCATTTTATACATTTTTCTGTTGGAAATTTTTACAAGAATGCTTGTGTTTGTTTTTTCCACAGTTCTAGTTTCAAATAGAGTATCACTCTTTAGGATACAAATTGTATTTTGCAACGGTTTCAGTTGCAAAAACCCTGTGGGGCTCACGCATTTCACTATGCACCCATTCAAGTATTCAAAGTGTCTCCAACTTTATATCATACCTCAAATGTATTTTAACCTATTCTCAACCTGACGTGGCTTAAAATTTGTTCCCTCAAAAGGCTGTGTGACCAGCTGGGTGGACCGTGCTCTGGTGGCCAGGAAGCACCTTGGACAGAGCTCTCTGTGATGTTAGTCCACCTGTGTCTTAACCAGGAACTGTGACATCATGCTTTGAGGAGATGAGGTTTCACCACTTCTCAGCTTTTCTGGTTACAACAGATCCAATGATATCTGCGTTCTTGCACAGGGAGAAGATGACCTCATTGTACTTTGAAAAAAAAAAATTGTTTCTCCTCTTCATTGATCCTCTTGGGTGGTTGTATTTCTCATTGTGTCTCTTGTATTAAAAGCTAAAGTTATAAAAAGATAACTTGTTTCTTATCTTCTCACATTTACCATGCACTAATATATGCCTTGTTAATGATGATGGACATTATCATTGTCCATCATTCTTTCGTATGTATGTATGTATGTATGTAGACTCCTGTCTACATTAAACATGACTAGGTTCCCACTGACAATAATGTCAATGATGTCCAGAGCCCAGAGCCTGTCCTGATGTGCCTAAAAGTACAAATCAGTATGGCAGGTGGTCTGAAGGTCTGTGTCATTTTGGTAGTAATGATGGTGCAAGGCATATTGAGAATCCCATGAGGGCTGATGCTCTTACTTAGTTCCTAGGTTTTGAAATTTTTGCCTACAAAACATTTTCAATCTTGGAGGTATAGTTAGCATCACCAATAGGAAATTTTCATGGCTTGAAGACTCACCTAGCTTGGTATTATATGAAGGGCTGAATGTGGCATAGAAGACATCAGAATTCAGTGTTTCAGGTATGGTGTGGGCGGGAGATGGGAATGTATACTTTAATCTTTGAGAAACAATCTCAATTCTAGCGAGAGTGCTAGAAGACAGAATGCATTTGCCTGGTTCTAATATGATGGAATTCTCTTGTTCTTACCAAAATATTTGAAATAAGTCTTGAAATCGGTTGTCATCCCTTCTCTAACTGGGTGCTTTTCCATTTCGGCTCACTGCAATAGGCAGCCCATTGTAGATTTGAGATTCAAAGCCCAGCATTCCAGGGGCACCTGGGTGGCTTGGTTGGTTGGCTGGTTGTCTTCAGCTCAGGTTATGATCTTGGGGTCCTGGGCCTGAGCCCCGCATGGGGCTCCATGCTTAATGGGGAGTCTACTTTTCCTTCTCTCTTTGTTCCTTCCCCTCACTTGTGCTCTCTTCTTCTCTCTCTCTCAAATAAATAAATAAAAATATATATATATATTTTAAAAAGCCTCAACATTCCCCAACGAGGAGGCACTCAGCTGAAGTGTCAGCTCTGTATCAAGTTCTAAACATTTCTCTCCATACCAAATTTCTTTTTAAAATTTTATTTTTTTTTATTTACTTGATAGAGATCACAAGTAGGCAGAGAAGCAGGCAGAGAGAGAGAAGGAAGCAGGCTCCCTGCTGAGCAGAGAGCCCGATGTGGGGCTCGATCCCAGGACCCTGAGATCATGACCTGAGCCTAAAACAGAGGCTTAACCCACTGAGCCAACCAGGTGCCCCCAGATTTCTTTTCCAAACCATAAATCATAGCAATGGTTGGCATTTTCACATCCCAGAAGTTTCCTGTCCAAGGACAGGTAATAATGAGATCAATGTTTTTGCAGATCAGTGCAAAGGGACTGAGTCTCAAGTCTGCCTCTTGGCAGCTGTGTGATCTTGAGTAAGTGACCTCACTCCTCTGAGTTTGTTTGTCTATAAAGTGGAAGTAACAACATGCAACCCACAACTTTAATTGTTAAAACAAAACAAAACCTTTAATGGGTGCTTGTTAAATTTGTTATTTAATACATCATAAGATTAATGGAATAGAGAAAAACTTGTTAAAATATAGCACATATTATCTATTATGCATGATGTCATGTATTTTATTTAATATAAAATAGAATATACTGTGATTATGATAATAGTAATATATTTTATCATTATATACCACATCATATATTATTATTTACATTAACATGATTCTTACATTATAATATTAAGATTATTTAAGGAATCATAGATAATATTTGCAGTCTTCCAAATTATTCTATTTTTTTTTAAGTTTTTAAACATTTTATTTGTTTATTTAACAGAGAGAGATCACAAGTAGGCAGAGAGACAGGCAGAGAGAGGGGGGAAGCAGGCTCCCTGCTGAGCAGAGAGCCCGATGCGGGGCTCGATCCCAGGACCCCGAGATCGTGACCCGAGCCGAAGGCAGAGGCTTAACCCACTGAGCCACCCAGGCGCCCCCAAATTATTCTATTTTTAATAGTGTCTCATAAATTATCCAGGTGAAAATGTTACTTTTAAAATAATGTTAGTAAAATCTTCAGTGGACAGCCAATGTTAAAAGTGCTAACATGAAGTACAGATGGCCCTTCTTTTCACTACATCTGTATCTTTGGGGTAAATATCCAGTAGTGCAATTGCAGTGTCACAGGGTAGCTCTATTTTTAATTTCTTAAGGAATCTCCACACTGTTTTCCAAAGTGGCTGCACCAACTTGCATTCCCACCAACAGTGTAAGAGGATTCCCCTTTCTCCACATCCTCTCCAACACTTGTTGTCTCCTGTCCTGTTGATTTTGGCCATTCTAACTGGTGTAAGGTGGTATCTCAATGTGGTTTTGATTTGAATCTCCCTGATGGCCAGTGATGATGAACATTTTTTCATGTATCTGTTAGCGATTTGTATGTCTCCTTTGGAGAAGTGTCTGTTCGTCTTCTGCCCATTTTTTGACATGATTTTGGGTGCTGAGTTTGAGGAATTCTTTACAGATCTTGGATATCAGCCCTTTGTCTGTAGTGTCATTTGCAAATATCTTCTCCCATTCCGTGGGTTGCCTCTTTGTTTTGTTGACTATTTCCTTTGCTGTACAGAAGCTTTTGATCTTGATGAAGTCCCAAAAGTTCATTTTCACTTTTGTTTCCTTTACCTTTGGAGACGTGTCTTGGAAGAAGTTGCTGTGGCCAGTGTTGAAGAGAGTCACACATAATTTTTTAACATCTTAATTTAATTTAGTTTTTTTTTTTTCAGTATTCCAAGATTCATTGTTTATGCACCATACCCAGTACTCCATGCAATACATGCCCTCCTTAATATCCACCACTAGGCTCACCTATCCCCTCAACCACTTCCCTTCCAAAACCCTCAGTTTGTTTCTTAGAGCCCACAGGTCCACAGCTTCTCATATTTCATCTCCCCCTCCGATTTCCCCCAGTTCACTTTTTCTTTCCTTCTCCTACCATCCTCTATGTTATTCCTTATGCTCCACAGGTAAGTGAAACCATATGATAATTGACTCTCTCTGCTTGGCTTATTTCATTTGGCATAATCTCTTCCAGTCCTGTCCAGGCTGATACAAAAGTTGGGTATTAAAAAAAAAAAAAAGTGCTAGCATGATTTAAAGTGGCTGCTTTTGTTTTCTTTAATAAAGTTTCTTAATATCCTTTACTTAGTAATGTGAAAGTATCTACATCAAACTATGGATTAACTGCTGTGAGTAAACTGGCTTTTCATTTCAATGAATCTGGCAATACACTTACCCAAATAAAATATTTCCTCTTAAACTGATGTGTTCACTGATTTGGTAGCCAGTATGCACTGGCCAGGTATTAGATGGTTACTCTGTAGAACTGACAGGTGTTAAGAAAACCAAAAACCTCACAGTTCTTATATTTTCTAGGTTTTTTTTTTTTGAAAAAAAAATTGCCTTTCTCAAATCCAGAATATGAAATCTTAAACTGATGTACTTGAAATCAATTTTGCCTATCTTTTCTATGTGATAAACTGTGTCAAACGTTGTTTTGTTGTTGTTCTTGTTGTTTAACTTTAGAGCAATAGTTGGTCACTTTTATCCATGAATAAAAAGGCTTTCAGAATGCTTTCAAATACTTGTTGAACATGTTGATATTCAGTTCACATGCAACTGTCTTCAGACAGCGTTGGACATAATTGAACATTAGAGGCAGAGGGATCATGTTCATAGTAGTAGACAGTTGTGTTAAACATGAGTTGTTCTGCAAAATGGATGGAAAGAATTCTAAATGAGACCATATTTGTACACACTGTTCTTTCAAGAAACTACATACAGCCTCAGACAATAGTTTCACTTTTGACTTTTAGAGAATTCATATATTTTTGCTCTGATTTCCCACTGATCAAGGTCTTGACCTTGTTAAGATTCCAGAGATCAGACCATCAGCAGAACATCAAATAGTCTCATTCCCCTCCCCATCTCAATCAGATGGTCCATTATTAAATCCCAGAGATTGTTTTAATTTTCTCCCTTAATCCAAAGGTCTTCCAGTGTGTCATTCTCTTAGTCTTTCTTGTGAAGCATCTGCTTCTCAAGGATAGCTCCTTGGTGAAATCGAGGGTCACGTGTGAGGACAGAAAGTAAACCTGGCAAGCAAGGGGAAGATGTCACTGGGGATTATGTGTCTTGTGTCCTGTGTTCAAACAGCTTGGGAGGCAGAACAGTGTCTAGTCTGGAAGCAAGGACAGCTGGTTGGAAATGCAGACAGGGACTTAGACACAGGATTGATGGTAGATATTAAACATTCATCTCAATACTTGTTTGGGAATAATGTCAGGGAAGTCCAAGCCAGGGTATAAATTCTCCATGATATAGGCTTGCTGATGATTCTAATCCCAGGGGCAGTGGAGGACTCAGAGCTCTCTCTATGGACAGAATGATATAGACCACCAATGGTAGGTTTTGGAGCCACATAAACTTGCTTTGATCCAGCAGCAGTTCCTAAACCTCCTTAATAACTATGGTTAACATGAAGAGCATTCTTACCGTAGGTCATTATATCAGCCTGGGTCCAAGAAAGAGACAGATATTTAAAAAGAGGAATTGTAATGTATACTTACTAGAAGTCTACCCCAGGAATCCCTTAGCCTGTGAGAGATGAGCACCCATGAAGATGTAAAGAGAACTCTCAAAGGTACCATCTGGATGAAGAGAATGCTCATAGAGAGAAAACACTGGAGATGATCCATCTTCAAGGCTGGACCCTGATGGAATGCCATCATGGTTTGGAGGCTGGCAGAGCTAGGTTGCTGTGCCACCCCTAGTCCACTAACGTCACTGTGCAAGCCAGACATTATCTCACATGCAGGTGAGCTGAGGATGACAGGTGTTGCTGTGGGCACCAGTCATGAAGTGTGGTGACAACAACTGGGAGGACCAGGCATGAGATCACCAATGTCAGGCACACTTGTGCCAAGAGACTATGTGCTCAGGGTGTGTGGCTACAGCAGAGCACTCCGATTCCCCCAACACACACACCACTGATGACCACACAATCCCACAGGAGAAAACAAAACAAACAAACAAGCCAAAGAGAGCATAATGGAACCAGAGAGATGTCCTGTCCTCCTTCAGGCTCCCTCCAGCACCCTTTGCTGTGGACACCTGACAGCACTAACCATGTTAGGAATCCTCTCACTGAAATCCCAGGAAATCCAGCTTCGGTCATGGCTCTGCCACTGTTTCGCAGCAGACCTGAACCAAGTTAACTTCTCTCAGGACACTATGTCACTCATCTACAACATGGACAAAAGGCTTTATGAGATCTACCAAGGCTTTATTTGAAAGATTTCTGCAGATTGGTCCACAGCCAACATATCTTGTGAAAACTGAAGTACAACACTAGAAGCAAAACAAAATAGAATTCTTATAATGACAAGTGTTGATTTAAAAAAGAAATTTGAGGGGCGCCTGGGTGGCTCAGTGGGTTAAGCCGCTGCCTTCGGCTCAGGTCATGATCTCAGGGTCCTGGGATCGAGTCCCACATCAGGATCTCTGCCTGTCAAATAAATAAATAAATAAATATATTATTAAAAAAAATAAAGAAATTTGAGAAACAGGATATGGGAAAAGTAGAAAAAATAGTAAGCCTAAATTGTACAGGCACTCCAAATTTCATGTGTAAAGAAGGGATGGTCAGAAATGCTCCACTCCTCTGATCTATATTGAACCATTGTTATAAGCTCTTCAAGTATGTGTTTTGTTCTACTCATTTATTGTTAATGTAGTTTTCATGATACATGTCATACAAATGGAAGAGTGCATCAGTCTACATGTCTAGTTTAATAATAATTACAAACTCTCACCTCATCTCCACTCAAATGAAGGTACAGATGTTGCCAGCACTCTTGGACCCCCCCACATGCCTTCTTCATTCACACTTCCTCTTAAACTTGAGCTAATCACAGTCCTCATTACAACAATAATTGCATTTATGGTCCTTAAAATATTACCTACATATGTGTCTAAAGTAATATTGAATATGGATGACTGTTTTTAAGCATTACAAAAATAAAATATGATCCATTTACTTTCATCTAATGTTTATTTACTGTAATATATTTAGAAGCCATATTTTATTACATGTAGTTATACTTATGTCTTTATCATAACTGTATAAAATCCCACAAATATTAATTTTGTTCTTCATGGTAATCATGTTCTTCAATTCTCCTGAAACCTAAATCACTGTCTTTTCTACTCTCAATATCTGAGAGAGGTGTGTTAAAATCTACACCATGACTTTGAATTTCTCACAGTAGTCCTGACCTTTCTTGCTTTAAGTAGTTTGCAACTGTGTTATCAGATGCAAACAAATTTTAAATGGCTTCTTCTCTGTGTCTTCTGAGTAACCACACCTCAAAAACTAACAAAGGCTTGTGCTGAGCTCAAGAGCAGACCATATGAAGATAAACTGCACACAATCACCACTTAGCTTAACTGATTTTTGCTTATTCCCTCCAGCGAGATAAGCAACAAGCATGAAGCAGAGACAAGAGAGGGAGGAAGGCGGGCACTGCATTCTCACATCATGGGCGCCACTGATGATCATGAAATGCAGACCATCAAGTGGGCACATCCATGCGTCACAGACATCTGGCCTCTCACTGCCTGATCAACATTCATTCCTGGCCACCATGGTATTCCACACAGCAGAATTTCTCACTGCCATGCAGTAAATGTTTGTTAGATGTTTGATGGTCTGCAAATGAACTGTACTTTCAGAAGAGAACACAGCATTGGAAGGCTGGACTTAAACCTCTTTGGGAATCCAATGGGAATCCCGTGCTTCCCATTCTATTGGCTTGCAGCTGATAGCACATTCTGATTTGTTACACTCATCATTATATGTCATTCCTTAGGTAAATTGTTTATAATATGTGCCATTCTTTATCAATACATTCTCCATCATTCAGTACTTTCCAAAAACACATGTACAACTTTCAGGGTGTAGGGTGTGTTGATCTCTTTGGGGTGGGATAGGCATGTGTGTTTATCAAGACTATTATGCTTTTCTGGACTGGGATAAACTTGTTCACAAATTCAACCACTTTGGAAGGAATACATCTATTCAACTGTTTTGATAAATGCATGCTTACCACGGGGTGCCTGGGTGGCTCAGTCAGTTAAGCAGCTGCCTTTGGCTCAGGTCATGATCCCAGGGTCCTGGGATCAAGCCCGGCATTAGGCTCCATGTTCAGTGGAGGTGGAGAGCCTGCTTCTCCTTCTCTCTCTGCCTGCACTCTGCTTACTTGTGCTCTTTCTGTCAAGTAAATTAAAAACAAAAACAAAACAACAACAACAGCAACTACTTAAAAAAAAAAACAAAAAACCTGCATACCAGCTCATTTTGAGAAAAGTCATGGTTTCAAGCAAAGGATCACTTTTGGAGGTAAAGCTCTTTCACCATTTGTAGGCACACCTAAAGCCATACTGTCAATTTTATTAAGATGAAAGATTGAAGAGGGTGCCTGGCTGGCTCAGTTTTGAAGAGCTTATGACTCCTGATCTAAGGGTCATGAGTTTGAGCCCCATGTTGGATGTAGAGATTACTTAAGTAAATAAAATATATTTTTAAAAAGATTTTGCTTATTTCTTTGACAGAGAGAGACAGCAAGAGAGGGAACACAAGCAAGGGGAGTGGGTGAGGGAGAAGCAGGCTTCCTGCCAAGCCGGGAGCCTGATGCAGGGCTTGATCCGAGGACCCTGGGACAGTGACCTGAGCTGAAGGCAGGTGCTTAATGACTGAGCCACCCAGGTGCCCCAATAAATAAAACTTTTTTTAAAAATATGGAGAATTGAGAAATTTGAACAAAAATTCATTTTTTTTTACATTGTAATCCACCTACAGATGGCTCATTCTTAAATCTTTCTGGGTTTGAAGTGAATTTTTCCTCTCATATATTATTATTATTAAGGGTTCCTGTTATTAAATATATTTTATTAGCTCACTGGTATCAAAATAAATCTGATTCATGTAATCTTTCCAATATTTCCAAGGTGTTCTTAATGCATGATTTCCTCAACTAAGCAATATAAATGAAAATATAACAACTGTCAGATTATTTTTCAGCATTGTTTCTGAGTTTAGCATTAATTACTGTTTCTCTAATTTATTTGACAGAGTATGCTAGCCTTGTGTTATTTCTTACAGTCATAGGATATTAAGTAGGGTAAAAAAGAGAACCAAAAAAACTATTTTCTCTATTTCCTAATTTTCTCTTGTTCCATAAACAGATGGAAATAACTGTTTGGGAGTACTCCCAAAGTCATCCTAATATTCTTGGGTTATCTACATGTCTGAACAGTACCTACTCTTCCATCTTTGCTCTCATTTATTGCCATATGACACTTCTAACACCTCACACCAAATTCTTTCTAAACTTTCTTCCTGATTGCTTAGTTAGAAATTATACCATGCACGCTTAACACATCAAATTCTAAATGAAAGAAATGGTTTTTCTCTCCATAAATATAACCCGTGGACACTAAGACTGCAGAAGAAAACTATTTCTGATCACACTCTTTTCTCTACTTGTAGGTTACTGATACCAAGAATTGTCTTTTTTTTTTTTAATTCTAGAAAATATTGTTTATATTTTTCTCTTCTTTTCACAATTCATCTTAGGAATATCCTCTAGCTTTTCACTCTATCCTCCAGGGCTTTTTGTCTCTTTCATAGTTTCCGACTCTTCATCTCTATGGGGTGCATTCTGGCAGTCTCTTTATTCATTTCTTGAATCCTCTCCACAGTTGGGTGAATTCTGTTAGTGCACCTAGACAGCAACTTTTACATTCTAATTTTTTTTTTCACTTACAGATGTACTATTTAGCTTTTTAAAAAATCTGATAGCTGATTTTTATAGTTTTATACTTCTTATAGACACATTAACAATCTCTTTCATTTATGCAGTTACTATCATTGTTTTATTATTTCTATGTATTCAATCACTTTATTTATTTCTGATTTATTTGTGTGAGCTCTTATTCCTGCTTGCTCATGGTGCCTCATTCCCTTGCATGATGGTAGCTTTACTACTGTGACCTACAGACTTATCATATCAGTCTATGTGCTACTCAAATAGCATTAAAAATTAGAAAGGAGGAGCACCTGGGTGGCTCAGTGGGTTAAAGCCTCTGCCTTCGGCTCAGGTCATGATCCCAGGGTCCTGGGATCGAGCCCTGCATCAGGCTCTCTGCTCGGCAGGGAGCTTGCCTCCCCTTCTCTCTGTGCCTGCCTCTCTTCATACTTATGATTTCAATCTGTCAAATAAATAAAACCTTAAAAAAAGATACGCTTTCATTTACATTTAAAGTAATTATTGACAGGTACATCCTTATTGCCATTTTGTTTCCTGTTTTCTGGTTGTTTTTGTTCTTTTCTAGTTTTCTTGCTCTCTTTCTTTATGATCAGTGTTTTTCTGTAGTGTTATGTTGGCTTTTTCTTTATTTTTTTATGTCTGTTATAGGTTTTGGGTTTGTAGTTATCATGAGGCTTATATATAACATCCTAAGTATACAGTGGTCTATATCTAATGGATTACCATTTCAGTTAAAAACAAAAAACAAGGAGGAGTCAAGATGGCGGAGAAGTAGCAGGCTGAGACGACATCAGGCAGCAGGAGATCAGCTAGATAGGCTATCAAACCATTCCGAACACCTACGAATCCAACAGGAGATCGAAGAGAAGAAGAACAACAATTCTAGAAACAGAAAATCGACCACTTTCTAAAAGGTAGGACCAGAGGAGAAGTGAATCCAACGCGTTGGGAAGATAGACCCCAGGGGGAGGGGCCGGCTCCCGGCAAGCGGCAGAACAATGGAGCACAAAATCAGGACTTTTAAAAGTCTGCTCCACGGAGGGACATCGCTCCAGAGGCTAAACTGGGGTGAAGACCTCGCGGGGACAGCGTGGACTCAGGTCCCACAGGGTCACAGAAATATCAGGGGTGTCTGAGTGTCGCAGAGCTCACAGATATTAGAGCAGGGAAGCCGGCTGTGGAGACAGAGCTGAGGTTTCCCAGAGCCGTGGTCTGTGACATGGGCCGGTGCTCTGTGCGAGGGGTCCCCACAAGATCCGGAGAGACTCCGACCCGGGAGAGCTCAGGGATCTATGGGGTTCAGAGGCTCCAGGTGGGACTCTGCCAGAGACAGAGACGCTTGGTCATAGGCTGGGTGAGCTCAGAGCGCTCCCAGAAGCCAGTGAGATGGGACTGATTACACACGATTTTCTCCAAGCCGGGCCGGAGGCTGGGGAGACAGGAGTGATTAAACGCTTTTCTCTGAAGGCGCACTGAAGACTGGGGCTCCTAGCTCTCAGCTCCTCTGAGCCGGAGATTGGGAGGCTGCCATTTTCATTCCCATGCTCCGGAACTCTACGGAAAGCGTTCAAGGAAAAAAAGCTCCCAAAAGTGAACCTGAGAGGATTACTTAGCCCGGCCCCTGGTAAGGGCGGTGCAATTCCGCCTGGGGCAGAGACACTTGAGAATCACTACAACAGGCCCCTCCCCCAGAAGATCAACAAGAAATCCAGCCAAGACCAAGTTCACTTAACAAGGAGAACAGCAGATTCTTATCTGGACAAAATGACAAGGCAGAAAAACTCACCACAAAAAAAAGAACAGGAGGCAGGACCGAAGGCTAGGGACCTAACCAATACATACATTGGTAATATGTCAGATCTGGAATTCAGGACGACGATTCTCAAGGTTCTAGCCGGGCTTGAAAAAGGCATGGAAGATATTAGAGAAACCCTGTCTGGAGAAATAAAAGAACTAAAATCTAATCAAGTTGAAATCAAAAAAGCTATTAATGAGGTGCAATAAAAAATGGAGGCTCTTACTGCTAGGATAAATGAGGCAGAAGAAAGAATTAGTGATATAGAGACCAAATGACAGAGAATAAAGAAGCTGAGCAAAAGAGAGACAAACAACTACTGGACCACGAGGGGAGAATTCGAGAGATAAGTGATACCATAAGACGAAACAACATTAGAATAATTGGGATTCCAGAAGAAGGAGAAAGAGAGAGAGGAGTAGAAGGTATATTGGAGAGAATTATTGTAGAGAATTTCCCTAATAGAGCAAAGGGAACAAGGATCAAAATCCAGGAGGTGCAGAGAATCCCCCTCAAAATCAATAGGAATAGGTCCACACTGCGTCATCTAATAGTAAAATTTACAAGTCTTAGTGACAAAGAGAAAATCCTGAAAGTAGCACGGGACAAGAAGTCTGTAACATACAATGGTAAAAATATTAGATTGGCAGCAGACTTATCCACAGAGACCTGGCAAGCTAGAAAGAACTGGCATGATATATTCAGAGCACTAAATGAGAAAAACATGCAGCCAAGAATACTTTATCCAGCTAGGTTATCATTGAAAATAGAAGGAGAGATTAAAAAGCTTCCAGGACAAACAAAAACTGAAAGAATTTGTAAACACCAAACCAGCTACACAGGAAATATTGAAAGGGGTCCTCTAGCAAAGAGAGACCCTAAAAGTATTATCAAGAAGGAACAGAGACAATATACAGTAACAATCACCTTACAGGCAATACAATGGCCCTAAATTCATATCTCTCAATAGTTACCCTGAACGTAAATGGGCTAAATGCCCCAATCAAAAGACACAGGGTTTCCGAATGGATAAAAAAACAAAACCCATCCATATGCTGCCTACAAGAAACTCATTTTAGACCTGAAGACACCTCCAGATTGAAAGTGAGTGGGTGGAAAACAATTTACCATGCTAATGGACATCAGAAGAAAGCTGGGGTGGCAATCCTTATATCAGATCAATTAGATTTTAAGCCAAAGCCTATAATAAGAGATGAGGAAGGACACTATATCATACTCAAAGAGTCTACAAGAAGATCTAACAATTTTAAATATCTATGCCCCTAACATGGGAGCAGCGAACTATATAAACCAATTAATAACAAAATCAAAGAAACACATTGACAAGAATACAATAATAGTAGGAGACTTTAACACACCCCTCACTGAAATCAACAGATTATCCAAGCAAAAGATCAACAAGGAAATAAAGGTCTTAAATGACACACTGGAGCAGATGGACATCACAGATATATTCAGAACATTCCATCCCAAAACAACAGAATACACGTTCTTCTCTAGTGCCCATGGAACATTCTCCAGAATAGATCACATCCTGGGTCATAAATCAGGTCTCAACAAGTATCAAAAGATTGGGATCATTCCCTGCATATTTTCAGACCACAATGCTCTGAAGCTAGAACTCAATCACAAGAGGAAATTT
>RCUC01168067.1:0-94228 GCA_003697995.1 Taxidea taxus jeffersonii
TGGTATTTTGATAGGGATTGCATTAAATGTGTAGATTGCATTAGGGAGCATAGTCATTTTCACAGTATTTGTTCTTCCAATCCATGAGCATGGAACATTTTTCCATTTCTTTATGTCTTCCTCAATTTCTTTCATGAGTACTTTATAGTTTTCTGAGTACACCTTCTTTGCCTCTTTGGTTAGGTTTATTCCTAGGTACCTTATGATTTTGGGTGCAATTGTATATGGGATCAACTCCTTAATTTCTCTTTCTGCTGTCTTGCTATTGGTATATAGAAATGTAACTGATTTCTGTGCATTGATTTTTATATCCTGACACTTTACTGAATTCCTGCATAGTTCTAGCAGTTTCGAATGGAGTCTTTTGGGTTTTCCACATAAAGTATTATATCATCTGCAAAGAGTGAGAGTTTAACTTCTTCTTTGTCAATCCCAATGCCTTTTATTTATTTTTGTTGTCTGACTGCTGAGGCTAGGACTTCTAGTACTATATTGAGTATAAGTGGTGATAGTGTTGAGAGCCCTGCCATGTTCCTGACCTTAGGAGAAACGCTCACAGTTTTTCCCCATTGAGAATGATATTCTGTGTGTTTTTCATAGATGGCTTTGATGATATTGACGTATGTACTCTCTATCCCTACACTCTGAAGAGTCTGATCAAGAAACAATGGTGTACTTTGTCAAATGCCATTTCAGCATCTATTGAGTGTATCATATAGTTTTTGTTCTTTCTTTAACTAACGTATCATATCACATTGATTGATTTACAGATGTTGAGTTAACCTTACAGCCCAGGAATAAATCACACTTGGTCATGATGACTAATCCTTTTAGTGTACTGTTGGATGCTATTGGCTAGTATTTTGGTGAGAATTTTCACATCCATGTTCATCAAGGATATTGGTCTGTACTTCTCCTTTTGGTGGGGTCTTTTCCTGGTTTTGGGATCAAGGTAATACTGGCCTCATAAAATGAGTTTGGAAGTTTTCCTTCCATTTCTATTTTTTGGAACAGTTTCAGTAGAATAGGTATTAATTCTTTTTTAAATGTTTGGAAGAATTCCTCTGGGAAGCCGTTTGGCCCTGGGCTCTTGTTTGTTGGGAGATTTTTGATGACTGTTTCCATCTCCTTACTGGTTATGGGTCTGTTCAGGTTTTCTATTTCTTCCTGGTTCAGTTTTGGTAGTTTATATCTATCTATTGTCTCTAGGAATGCACCCATTTCTTCTAGGTTGTCAAATTTCCTGGTGTATAATTGCTCATTTTCTTTTTTAAAAATTTTATTTATTTATTTTGACAGAGAGAGATCACAAGTAGGCAGAGAAAGAAGGGGAAACAGGCTCCCCGCTGAGCAGAGAACCTGATGTGGGGCCTGATCTCAGGACCTTGAGACCATGACCTGAGCTGAAGGCAGAGGCTTTAACCCACTGAGCCACCCAGGCGCCCCGTGCTCACAATATTTTCTTATAATTTTTTGTATTAATTTGGTGTTGGTTGTGATCTCTCCTCTTTTATTCATGATTTTATTAATTTGGATACTTTCTCTTTTCTTTTTGATAAGTCTGGCCAAGGGTTTATCAATCTTATTAATTAGTTCAAAGAACCAGAAAATGACTTTTGATCATTTCTGTCATAACCTATTGGTCTTATATACCAACATCAGTACAATGTAAGACATCTTACATAAGATTGTGAATATCAGGAAGTACCCGATGATGACCAGGACTTTCTTGGACAGTAGCTAGTACATATTTATAAAATTCTTATATTTTCTTTCATGGTATTTCTTTTTAGTAATGACCTTTATCTATTCTAACATCATGAGGATTATCCTCTTTGATCTTTACATAAATTTTAGGTTTTTAGCATCTGTGTCCAGGACGAATACCTATTTCAAGCTAATTATTTTGTATGGTGTGATTAAAGGGTTTATTACATAGGGATTTTTAATGGTTCTAAGAAAATATTAAAATTTCCCCATATGAATTACATTAGCACAAGTTTCAAAAATTATTTGGTAAGATTTCTATTTTCATCAAAACTGAATAAACACCTAATATTTTATGCCTTGCTGCAGTAAACATCCACTATTTCATGCCTTTCCACAGATAAGAACTACAGTCTTTGAGAAAATAAAATGACCTGTAGGCACTGGTGAGTAAATCTAAGTAAGAAGATTCTGAAAGGAGAGTTAAAACATGGAAGGTGTAAGGTGATTTTCCTTTTCAACAGCTTCTAGCAGGAGGATAGATTGAACTCACTTCCATGCTTTCAACCATGTGATCGATACCAAACAAATTTGAGGGAATGTAAGACAATGCATAACATATGTTTAAGAGGAGTAGTGGAAGGTGAAGAGAAAAAATGAATAGAAAATATATTTCAATATGTTAAAATATAAAAACCAATTTTTTTTCAAAGATACAGATATAAGTCTGTTGGTTTAAGAAGCTCAGTGAGCCCTGAACAAGATACATATGAAGAAAACCACGGTGGGGCTCCTGGGTGGTTCAGTGGGTTAAGCTTCTGCCTTCAGTTCAGGTCATGATCTCAGGGTCCAGGGATCGAGCCCTACACTGAGCTCTCTGCTCGGCAGGGAGCCTGCTTCCCCCTCTATCTCTTGTTGCTTCTCTGTCTACTTGTGATCTTTCTCTGTCAAATAAATAAATAAAATCTTAAAAAAAAAAGAAAATCTTGATATGCATGAAGTAATCAAAGTGACAAAAATGAAATATAAGGAGACTATCTTAAAAGCAGCAAAAAAATGACAGATTTCATACAGGGGAACAATCACTTGAGTGACTGCTGACTTCTTATCAAAAAAATATGGAGGCCCATACACTCAAAAATACTGGGAAAAAATAATCAACCTTTCCATATCCTGTGAAAACACTCTTTTAGAATAAAGGCAAAATAAAAACATTTTCAGACAAAATAAAGATAACAGAAGTGGTCATTGGCTCACCTGAAACATAAGAGATAGTGAAGAAATTTCTCAAGGCTGAAGGAAGATAGATGATAACAAAAATGACCTGGATCACCAGGAAAGAAAAAAAAAAAAAGCATCAAATAATAATGCGTATTAAAGAGTCAACTCAGCCAGAAGTAGTAAATGTAAATGAATGTGTAAATATGTATATGAAGCAGAATTTGAGAGAATTAAAGGAAAAATAAACAATTTTATAATCATGGTTATAGGAACTTAAACCTATCTTTCAGGATTCAATTTTAAAAATTGGTAATGACATACATTACCTGAAAAACACTATTAACATATCGACTTAGTTAATATTTATACAACACTAGGTATTACAATTGCAGCATGAAAATTGTCAAATCCACACAATGTATTAACCAGGATAGACCATATGCTAAGCCATTTAAGTCTCAACACATTTCAAAGGACTGAAATAACTTCTAAATAATACATAAGTGGAAAAGAAAAATCCCTAGAAACACCGAATATATTTCAAGCTTCATAAAATTAAAAATAACATATTCAAATACATGGATGTTTGGAAATTCCCCAAGCATTTAAACTCTAGTAAGTCAAGTCTAAATCCACAGGACAAAATAAAAATCAAAACCTTAGAAAATATTTTGAACCGCAGTTAAAATGAAAACACATGTCAAAAACTGTGTTAGCTGTTAATGTTGTTATGTAAGGAGGCTGAGGTGGCATTAATGTTTTGGTAGCCTTGGTAAGCAAACAGAAGTAAGCCAGAGTAAAGTCTTTAAACACACTTGTAGCCCAAAAAAGCAAAACTTAAGAACAAACCACAGTGGCCTTTCTAAATAAGCCAACCACTTAAACTATAGACAATCAAATAATTTCCTTGCTTTAGTCCTGCATTTGGTCTATAAAAGCCTTGGCCCAGCTCCTGCCCAAGGAATGCTGCTAACCACTTTTGGTTTGGTGCAGCCCCACTAAACAGAAGTTCCATCAAATAAACTCCTGAAAATTTTAACGTGCCTCAGAAAATATTTTAACACAGCTAAAGCAGTACTTGGTATTTTATTTTATTTTTTTTAAAGATTTTTAAAATTTATTTGACAGACAGAGATCACAAGTAGGCAGAGAGGCAGGCAGAGAGAGAGTGGAAGAAGCAGGCTCCCCGCTGAGTAGAGAGCCCAATGTGGGTCTCTATCCCAGGACCCTGGGATCATGACCTGAGCTGAAGGCAGAGGCTTTAACCCACTGAGCCACCCAGGCGCTCCAGTACTTGGTATTTTATAACACGGAATGCCTATTTAAGAAATGAAGAAAGGTCTCAAAACAAATGACTTCAGCTTTCACCTTAAACAAGCAAAAGATCAAAGTCATAAGAATTAGAATAAGTTAAATAATAAAGACTATAGTGAAATCAATGACACAGAAAATTAAAACAATAGAAACTATGAAATGAAAAGGTGGATCTTAGAGATGATCAATAAAATTGATAAAATTCTAGCCACCATGATCTAGAAAAAAAAGAAACAAATTGACAACATCTGTAATGAGAGGGGTTACATCACTCTAGATTTTACAGATATTAAAAAAGATGTTAAAGGGATATTAATAATTATTTCAGCCAATAAATTTGACAACTTAGATGAGATGAACAAATTTCTTTAAAGAGAGAAATACTACAGCTCACTATAGAAGTTACAGAAAATCTGAATAGCCCTGTCTTTTAAGGAAAGTGAATCTGTAGTGAAAATATTAACCCTCAAAGAAAATTTCCCAACTAGTTTCTTAACTATTAAATATTATCAAATATTTGCAGAATTAATAGTGATCCTACAGAAACTCTTAGACATAATTTAGGAAGAGGGAATACTTCTTAATTTATATTATGGGGCCAGAATTACCTGGAAACCAAAACCAGTCAAATATATTACAAACTACAGACCAATCTCCTTGATGAATTTAGACTCAAAATTATACACAAACTTTCAGCCAATGGAGTCCAACAGTAAAAATAATAAATTATTATCAAATAGGTTTTATCCCCAGAAATACAAGGTATATTTAACATTCATAAGTCAATTGATATAATTCACCATATAACAAACTAAAAATGAACAAAAATCAACTTAATAAACAGAAAACCTTTTGACAATATCCAAGAAACATTCCTGACAAAAATTCTCAAACTAGGAAGACAGGAATATTCACCCTATCTGATATAGAGCATTTACTCTTGCTTTTTTCTCATCAATCTTTTTTTCCCCTTGTAGAGCTATTTTACATACATATTCAATCATTTATATTTCATATTTTATACTTTAAGAAGCTCTGGAAACTTACAGGACCCAGAACCTTTCTAAGAATATTAATAAACCTTGGGAACATTCCCAGGGCTCCAAAACCTTTCTGGGAACAAGATGCAAGGTAGTTTTAAGTAAAGTTTGTTTGGGTCGGACAGCTGCTCGCAAGGGCGCTACACTCAAACCTGACACACTTACCCAGGGTCCTTGGTATGACCAGAACGAGGAACTCAACAGGGTTCAGCCGCGGGCGCCTCGCGGGTCAGTCTCCTCCTCCCATTAGCAGGCAGCCTCGGATCCCATTCTTCGTGGTCAAAAACTTAAAAAAAAAAAAATGACTAAAAAATACGTTTTTGGTGATAGAAACCAATCTTATCTAACACTTCTGGAAGCGGACAGTCTCCTTTCAGAGACCCGCAGTATGGGGAAGAAGGCAAGAAGATTTTCTATCACAATAACGAGCAAAGAAGAGAAAACAGAAAATATTGTAAGGACTAGGGCCCCACAGTCTCTTGTTTGGGGTGAGAAGGCCCGGAGTTGACTTAGAGTTGGGCGTTTGCGGATTGGCTGGCTTGGATATCCTGCTGCTGGGGTCCAGTGGGATATTTGTATAACAGAGTTCCGGTTTGTTGAGGTGGCACGCGGGAAGCCGGCGCGCCAGCGTGCTCTTGGGTCTATAAATTTGTACTTCAACGCCTTCGAGGGAAAGGTGTGCTGCTGCCGAGGCGGTGGGAGAGAAGTTTGCCGGCTTTCCTGGCCCACAGGTGCCTCTGCTTTACAAGGTGAGTGTGGGTATGACAGTCAGTACTCAGTAAATAGTTGCCAAATGAATATACTGTAATAACAAATGGACAGTCCGCGATTAATGCCATAGGTATTTATGGTCTCCATATGTCTAGACCCTAGAATGTGACCTAGGAAAATACCCGTTTTCTATGGAGCTGAGATTCTGGTATGGAAATAAGAAAAACCTACTCAAATAAGCAAAGTAAGTACATTAGATGGTGGTAATGCTATGTGAGAAGGAAGGTCAAGAGAATTAGTGTTGCTATTTCAAATAAGCTGATTTGGGAGACACAACCAAAATGTAAATATTTTTAATAAAAGCCTAAGAATAGGGAGAAAGCAAGCTATTCATGTTTCTGAGGAAAGCTACTTCCAGGCTGAATAAACTGTTTCTGTGTGGATGCCTAGCTAGCATGTTCAAGGTTTAGCAGTGAGGCTAAGTGTTTCCAGACCACTCAGCAAGGGAGTGAGTGAGAGATCCAGTCAGAGACATTGGAAAGAGGGCTGTATACAGCATGAAGGGCCACTGTAAATAACTTGGATTTTACTCTGAAGGAAGTGGAAATCCACTGGTAAGTTTTAGGCAGAGATGTGATTTTTGTTTTAGAAGGAGAGGTCTACCTGCTACGTTAGCACTGGACCTTTGTGGTATGGAAGTAAGAACAAGGGCTGGGAACCATCAGGTTGGTGGCCAGTAGATGCAGTGGATGCAGAAGAAAACAGTTGATGGGACAAGGAAAGTAACAGAAGCAGTGGCAAAGCATGGCCAGATTCTGGGTACATTTTTAACATAAAATCAGTAAGTTTTACTGTGATATTGGATGTGGGATGTGAGGAGTTAAAAATAACTTCAAAGTTTTTGGCCTGAGCAACTGAAAGAATGATGATGTAATTTATTGAGCTTGAGAAGAATAGTGATGTAAATTTAGATAGAAAGGGTGGATGGATTTTGTTTTCTTCCTCAAGTACAGTTTAATAATTCATAGACAATTTTATAGTTTTCAAGGACATATTTTAATTTTCTGACATACTTTTAGAATTATTATACCTTCATGCTTGGAATAGAACTTTTATTTCTAAATCTTCCCTTTTATATGTTTGACTTTTTACAATTCATTGTTTATATATTCTGTATTGTCACTCCCACACCATGTTTTGTGTGCAAGTTTGGACTTCTGTACTTTCATCATGCTGTCAGAGAGCTGAAATTGCCATTATTGCAGTGTCATCATCTTTCTATGTATAACAGTGTTTGTGATTTGTGCAATTAGTTGGATATTTTATTGAATCTTCCCTTATTTTATATAAATTACTGGAAAATGGAAAAGTGAAAGTGCTGATACTAGATTTAAAAAGATGTGTCATAAACATAATGCAATTGTGACAAAGATGGAATTCATTAAGGATGCTGAATGAAGGAACACTAGTTTCAGTTCTGTGATCCTTAGGCTTAATCTGATTTTTTCTGTGTGAAGTGTAAGGGGGTAAAAATACAGAATTAAAGAACATGTGTGGGATGCTAGAGAACATTATCATACTTAAGACCTCAATAAAAGAGCACAATTAATGCAACGTCAACTGTTGTTCAACTTTAAAAATAATATTTAACTTTCATAGCTATTTTTATAAACATTTGATATATATAAGGGGAAACTACATATAATGATGTCTAATCCATATGTTACATATCACTTCTATAGAATTTTGTTGATTAATTTAAACATTATGCTTTCTATAATAAACAAATCTTAAGTGCTTGTTGCCAGCATATTCATAATTTATGTCTTTACTAAAAAAGACCTGTCGGTTTAACCAGCTAGTTAGATAATAGATTAATCAGTGAAAGCTATATAAGCCAGGCTTCTGGGAGAACTGATAGAATTAACGTGGTCAAGTTGTTTGCACACATATTAAGGACATATTTGCAAAATTACAAAATTGTTCTACAGTTAATGGAAAAGAAGTTACTCAAATTACCATACCATCAGGTAACTGACAAGAGACCAAGTTACTATACTGTCATAGTGTAATAGCACTGTATATCCTCAAAAACGTCTTTGCTGAAATCTTAACTTATCCTATAATTGATATGTTTATATCTATGATTATGTGATTTTTGATTTCCCTGTTAATGTCTAAATATTTCTATATCTAATCAAAGTTTATTTTGTAAATAATACAAAATTGGGAAGAATTTTAGTTTTGTTTGGATGATTTTTTACCATCTCATACCATACCTAAAAATAAATTCATAAAGGCTTTAATTTTAAATATAAAAATTAAAAATTAGCAAATATAAGAGAAAAGCAGAATAACTAACAGAAACAATTTAAGACAGGTTGCATGGTCATGGACTGACTGTATAGGAAAAAAATTTCTTTTTCTTTTTAAGTTAAAGGCCAATCGTTTGGAAGTTCTACAAAGCAGATAAAGGATACACCAAAAATATAAGGTGTTCTTGAAACAGTACAATAAAGGCAAAATACTTAGTGTAAAAATGGGCAAAATATGAAAACAAATTTAACAAAATAGAATATGTCTATAAAAATGAAGCTTTAATGTGGAAACAGTCTCCATGACCATTGTCAAATGAATAGGTAAAGAAAATGTAGTATATACATATAATGGAAGTTTGTTGAGCCTTTAAAAGGTGGAAATTCCTCACTATGGTACACAGGAGGACAGTTGAAGACATTATGCTTAGTGAAATAAGACAAAAATTGCATGATTCCACTTACATGAAGTATCTAAATCAGTCAAATTCATAGAATCGAGGAGTGGAGTGGTGTTCGCCAGGTCTGGGGAAAGGGGAAATGGGGTTACTAATCAACCAGTATAATGTGTCAGTCAAACAAGATGAATAAACTCTAGAGATCTGTGTACAACCTTGTATCTGTAGTCAACAGTAATACTTAATACCCTTAAGAAGATAGATTTGTGTTAAGTGTTCTTTCCACAATAAATTTAAAAAAAAAATCAAGCTTTACCCTAATAATCAAACAACAGGAAGATATAATTTAGGAAATGAGATGACCAAAGAATGCAATGGGCAAGAGTCATAATATTCTGTGATGATAAGAGTTTAGGGAAATGTCTCAGTAACCGATCCCAAATATCTGGTTTTAAAATTTAAAGTTTTTTTTTTTGCTTTCAAATTTTTAGCAATAAGACTATATTAAATATGTCAACAAAAAAAGAATTATGGAAAATTTAAAAGATTTATGAGAAATTTAAGTTTATAAGCAGTTGACAAATTACAGAAAATAGGAGATAACATAAAGTATAAATTGGCACAAAATTTCTAGAAGAACAATGTATTAATACATATCAAGTCCTTCCCCGCCCCCACATCATTTAGCCCAAAAATTGGACATAAAGTAAAAAAGAAAGAAAGAAAGAGAAAGAGAAATGTTTTACAAGTTTTAGCTATGGTCATTATAGCACAGTTTATAATATTTAAAAAAGAAATAGTCTGTCTAAAAATAATGAATTTAATTATAGTAAAATAATTGTTATAGCCATTTAATAGATTGCAGCATACATTTTAAATATCTTTTAGATACCTATTTATTATATGTAAAAATTATTTGCTATAATGCTTAAATAAATATCATGTGACACAACTAAATATAAAAGGCCATTTTGTCTTATAAAATGAAATTATAGATATCCAGATATTTTATATATACTATATGTTTTATAAAGTATAGATGTTTTGTAGATTGAAACCCCAGAAGCCCTTCTCATTGTCAGATCTCAATCATGATCCTGGAAAAGTAAACACTATTCTACTTTTTAGAAAATTATATCCTGTATATTTTTACTTTTTTCTTTATCTAAATATGTATCTTGGTGCACCTGGGTGGCTCAGTTGATTAGGTGTTTGACCCTTGATTTTTGCTCGTCATGATCTCAGTGTCCTGAGACTGAGCCCATATTGGGTTCCACAGTGGGTGTAGAGCCCCCTTAAGATTCTCTCCCTCTCCCCCTCTCCCCCACCCTCCTAACCTTTGAGCACATAACTCTGTCTCTAAAAAAAAAAAAAAAATGCATCGCTAGACAACATAGTTTAATATTACCCTATTTCTTGAAATTTGGCATGTCACTTAAACCTCTTAATTTACAAGTGCATACTCTACCTCTTTCCCCTGCAACATATCAAGTTGAAAAGCACAAGCCTTTTAAATTGCAAATTTCCCATGTTTGGATTTTGTTGAATGCGTTCATTTTGCAATTCATATGTTCCATTGCCCATGGCATGCCCATGGCCCATGGCAACTATACATGGCAACTGAAATCTTTAGGTATTTTCTCTAACTTGGAAGAAAGTAGACTTAGGTTAGATTTTTTTTTTTTTTTTTTGGCAAGATCACACATGATTTTGATTATTTCTAGTTTGCCTCTCCTGTTATGCTTAATGCCTATATCCATTAATTCATTGGTAATTGAATCTCAACATTTATTTTTAAGTTATTGCCACTTATGTTAGTTCTACTTTTCCTCCTCTGTTGACTATTAATAGTTTTTATTTGTTATATTAATAAACAGTAATACTCTTACTTATCACTTATCACTTAAAGTATTAATAACATCAGTACTTTATGTAGAAAAAAAATAAATGTTCAGTTTTTCTCTTTTATAGATTTCCGGATAATCAATTTGTTCCCTCTCATCTCCTGAAAGTAACTAATTAGATTGTTGTCAAAGTATCATTAGAAACTCATGTATTTAAGTGTATTTGATGGATTTCAGTCTTCTAATATAAAATCAGTCCATCTTAAAGCTCAAATCTTTAGGTATAGCCCCTCCTCACATTGAATCCCATCTCCTTCTGATGTGATCCTAATAGTCTTTGCAGTGACAAGTTACTCCAGGTTCACTTTGCATTTTCAGCCTCGGACCTGGAATCAGTCATTTCTCTAAGAAGCCCTCATGTTCTTCAGCAGGAAAAGATCTTTTCAGCCTACAACCTGGATTACAGCAGTATTTATTTTTACCTGATTTTTTTTTATATAATTTGGTGGCTGCAACTTAGAAGAAAGTAGACATTGATAGGACAATTTAATTGGTCAATAGATGAATCAAACGCTTAATGAGTTCATCCTGATTTCCAATTTAACTTCAGGCCTGCAGTATTACTCAACCTTTTCTACTTTATGTATATACTTCTTTTACCTTCAGAATTCTGTTTTCAGGTACAGAGAGAGGTGACAAGATTAGTGTTCAGTAATTACTCATTTGCCTTATTCCATATTGGAATAAGGCAAATTCCACATTACCCACATTGGTGTCCACATAACAATGCAAATACCTCAAAACCTGAAATGATTACCAAACACACTTAAAAGATTTTCAAATGTATTATTTTTTGTCCTCTTACCTACTTTGTCCTATATATATGTGTGTGTGTGTGTGTGTGTGTGTGTGTGTATGCTATATAGAATTGCTATGTATATTATATACATAATATATTATATGTTATATGCAATATAAATGCTGTATATAATAATTTTCATTAGTCTTAGTTCTATGTAGATAGCTATATATCCAAGGCTTATTATATGAAATACTGAAATTTTACAAGTTTTCTGAATTTTTGAAAGCTTGTTTCAGAATAGGTATTCCAACTTCACAGAGCTCTCACATCTGATTTCTTTTTTCAGTTAGTATTTAAAAATAGATTTCTCTGGCTCAGTTCTCCTCACCCACTTTTATCTAGACTTTTTCTTCATTTGTGTTGCTTTTGTCATAGTAAATTTTAATTCAGTAATTTGGTTCTCAGTCTCTTTTTTGTTTTTTGTTTTTTTGGGGTTTTTTGTTTGTTTCCTCTCTCTTAGTGTGGAACTCTGTTCTGGATGGGAGCCATGCTTAATCAGTTTCAAGAATTAAAGAGGGGTTAGGCTGCAATCCAACCCCTTCAGATCTTCCTACAGACGTTTGCACTGACCAGGTGTGGATTAGACAAAACCCCTGCTACTTTAGCCAGTTTCAGATTGGCCCATGGCAACTATACTGTCCTCAAATCTCAAGACCTGTGGTTGTTACCTATGTTCCCACTATTCTAAAGTCAGACAACACATGGCATATAGCTATCATGTTTCCTCACTGTATTTTGGGTTTGGGAAAATATCTTATAATTTTGTTGTAAATAAGGTCCATCAATTTTGGTTTACTATTTAATTGTTCTGTCTGTTTTTATAAGGATGTTTGAGGAGATTAAATATCATGCTACTCTCTTATTTTCCCAGAAACCCTTGTTCTTGTATTGAAACTAATTTTTCATGTTGGAGGAATATGTCCTTAAATAAAAATAACTTCACTCTCCTTTCAGTGTTCTTATTTCAAGGGATTAGAAGTCTAATAACTGCATTTTGTGTGTAAAATAGAACAAATTTTGGCAGCACCTGTGCCAACCAATTAAAGTAAAAGCATAAACCAGAGCTGAACACAGTGCACCAGAAATTGTGTTAACATGAGGCAAGTATCTTTTGGCTCTTTCCACAAAAATCTGCACTGTAGACAAATTGCAATAAACGAGACTGACAGTTACTCAGTATTGGACTGTTTAACTTCATTTGAAGAGCCAAAACCTGAGATTTTTCTTCAACAAAAAAATTAGGTGAAATAGTCAAATACTTTTTGTTTAATGCAGTTTTGTATCAATTATTTTTTAGAATTACTAAATGTTATTTGAGAAATCAGTCTGCAATTATCCCTGCCACCCATCCTTTTGGCTTCACTACTTCTATCAGTGAGCTTTGCCTTTGGGAATATAAACATATGGTGTATTTTGCAAAAATTTATTCCAATGCTTATTAAGTCATATTTTATTAGACTTTGTGGTTACATTTATTTACCACTGGACTATTGCATAAGAGGAGTAAGTCATATATAACTTTGTATAAGCTATGATTTTATGACAACAATTAGTTGGAACAGCTATACTAGGAAAAGGAAGCTCATTTGTAAAATGGTGGTAAAAGTGTTCTGCTCTTAGTCTTCTACTTTGAAAGTTTCAACTGTTAAGCAGTTTAAAAAATTTCAGGAGTACAAAACTATTTCTGTGTACATTAAATAAGCTTTCTAGGAAGTCCTGATTAGAATAACAAAGAGTTTCTTCAGTTTTACACATGCCTAAAAATGCATCGATGTCTTTTAGATTTGATTTTTTGAACAAAATGCAGTTAAGAGAATATACTACACAGAATAACACGTGGGTTTTGAGGACTACAGACCCAAGTCTTCACTGTGATTTTGCTATATGCTAGGTGCATGACCTTGGAGAAATACTCCTATGTGTACCCCAGCTTCCTCCTCTAAAAATTGAAACAGTAATAATATTAAATTAATGGGTTTTTTATGAAAATTAAAGTTTATAATAAGTACAAGCCAACTTTTACTCTGGTGTATAGTTATAAAAACTTTGAACATAGAAAGCATCACAAATTTTACATGTCCAAACTATAACACTTTTTTCACCCATCTAACATCCCTACTACAGCTTTTGGTATGACTTACCGCCTTTCTTCCTTCTATTCTTTGTTCAAAGATGATAATGAATATTATATGTTAAGGATATTGTTCATTTACTAATGGTGCCACAGTAGAGCAAACTCATTCTCCAGTAGTCTATAGAAGTTTTAAACAACCTCATGTTTGAAAAGGTGGATACTAATTACTAAATATGATTTTTTAAAAGATTAGCAATCAAAAATTGATATATCTGATTTTAGATTAGGGCCTCATTTTATAACAACTTTATTTTCAAAAAGTTCTGTTTTCTGTTATGTAAGCCATGTACTAATTTATAGATTAACATGTTTTATTAACATTAGAAAATAGCCCTTTTATGAAATTTCCTATTATCTTTGGACTAAAATGTTAAATTATTCAGCTTTTTCCAATGAATAAAGTATAAATGTAGAGAAAGATTTTCTTATATTTGATCTATTTCCCATGTTTAATAAAAATAATTGTGGGGTAGTTTATACTTAAGTTAGTGGAATGAATCTTTTTCCTCTAATAAGGATATTTGTCTTTTAGATATACATTTTCAAATATAAGTTTGAAACACTGGCTTTTGCTGAAATCTCTTTCATTCATGGTGAAAGAGGAACCTAAGTCCCATTTGTATTACACACTTTGGCATACTCTAAAAAACGAAAGAAGGTCAATGTGCTTGCAGTATAGAAAACAAGAGGAGAATAATAGGTAATAAAAAGATGTTACAAGTTCACGCAGAGTTTCACATACTATTTATATACATATTTTTGATATGTTAAAGTTTGTATGTGTGCATAAATTTTAATTGCTATAATATAACCAGAAAGGATTAGGATTACTTTTAATATTAGCATTCCCCCACTTTTATAATTTCTGCAAAGATGTTTAGGCCTATAATCTTCTTAGCTGCAGATTTTTTTGGTTCTAACTTTAATGTTTAAATTAAAATGCCTAATTTTGCGCCTAAAACAAACTTTGCTTTCGTAACCCCACTCCTCCTAACATTAGTTTTACAAAAGCCTGAGCTTACTGAGAGAAGAAAAAATAGAGTGCTTTTAGTGGTAGTGGTAATGGTCAGATTTATTTCTAATTTATTTTTATAAATAATGGGATATTTCATAAACACTAAGGTAGTAAAGTAATATTCAGTTGTTACATTAAGGTAACTTAAAACATGACTTTAAAATACTATGAAAAGGGGCACCTGGGTGGCTCAGATGGTTAAGCATCTGCCTTAGGCTCAGGTCATGATCCCAGGGTTCTGGGATCAAGCCCCGCATCAACCCCAGATCAACCCCACATTAGCTCCGCATCAGCTCCACATTGCCCAGCTTTGGCTCCTAGAGGGCTCCCCGCTTGGCAGGAGGCCTGCTTTCCCTTTCCCACTCCTCCTGCTTGTGTTCCTGCTCTCTGTCAAATAAATTAAAAAAAAAATTTAAAAATGCAATGAAAAGCTAGTAAGAGGTTATGCAGGTGAGTTACATCACCTAAAGCTATTTTTAAAAGACTATTTAAGAATATTTAAATCTTCATAGAAAAATAATTAGGGTAATTAAAGAGGCTGGTTAAGAGATTATTACAGTAAAAACAACAAAGGATAAATGTAATTTTTGACCATGGTCATGACAGAATTCTTATACTTAAAGTATATTTTTGATCTATGATGAAGTTAGGGAAATGTCAAAACTGGCTTCCATGCTTATTATCTAGAGAGACTGAATATAGGTGGTGCCACTACCCAGGACAATAAGACCATGAAGGAATAGTGTTGGTGAATTTCTGATATTACATGGAAAGCTGCTAAGTTAGCATTTGTACATTTAAGTTAGGAGCTCAAAAATGTATCTTAGAATGAGAACTATGAATCATGCCTTTCATTCATGGAATGATCATTTTTAAAAGCTGAATGTACAAAGTAAAAGACATGGTCACTGTATTGGTCGCTATTTAGGATACAAGAATTATGAAATTTTCTCTAAAAATATGTTAAGAGCTAGGTTTCATTAGCTTTTCTTTGGTTCTCCTGTCATATTGATATCAGCAAAAAGGATTTTCTCAGATATTCGAGCGCTTTGAAAAAAATCACATCCATGACCCCTCAGTGAAAATTTAATCAAGACGTAATTTAAGTAACCAGGAGACAGGTTGAAATAAATCCAGATTTGGAAGCTATGGTGTAATAGAACCGACAGGAAAAATGACACCAGTAAAACATCAACTTAAGAGCAGTAAGGCATGCACATAAATAACTAAAATAAAATGTACAAAGTAGTGTGTCCCCTATGAAATGATGTACAAATAAAGTTCAATTTAGTATAGGAAGCTGGAAATTTTTTCCATAGCAAAAGATCACAGATACCTGAGACAGGAGGTGACTGCAGACCTGGGTGTTTTGGGTAATTAGGATTGGAATAGGGAAGCATAGGAGATAAATGATTAGGTGCTTCAAAAACTAGCAAGAGCAGGTACAAGAAGCTGGACAAGATACATAGGCTTCTCCCTGTGAAAGGAGCAGGCATAGCAAGTAGAGCACTGAGTGACTCAGCAGGACAGCTAGTTTAGACAAAACTGAGATTATCTTTCAATTTATATGTTATTTCACTGTCCATTAAATGGACAATCATTATTTATAGGTCCAACCCAATAATTTTTAATTATCCTAATAGAAATAAATGAAATCTTGCTTGAAGACTTCTCTTTAGGAGTTCAATTGTAACTGACATTCAAAATAAATTGTTCATTTTAAGGTAGGATTTCTTAAACATTAGATCTAATGTTTATGCAATATCTTATAAGAAAAGATACAGACAAGTAGGGAGAATAACAACGCAAGAAGGAAACAAAACTTTTCAATTGGTTTTTTTCAGTATTAAAGATATTTAAAAATATTATAAATCATAGACTGCATGTCAATGCTGATTGACTATAAAGAACTATAATTTAAGAGAATTCTTAAAATGCTTCTATACTTAGAAAATGTGAAAATTTGCCAAAGGAGTTTTAGTTTGGTGAACAGAATGTTATTTTAGCAAACAGATTAGCTTTATTTTATTTTATTTTATTTTTAATTTTTATTTTTGTAAAAGATTTGATTTATTTATTTGACAGATGGAGATCACAAGTAGGCAGAGAAGCAGGCAGAGAGAGAGGAGGAAGCAGGCTCCCCGCTGAGCAGAAAGTCTGATATGGGGCTTGATCCCAGGACCCTGGGATCATGACCCAAGCCAAAGGCAGAGGCTTTAACCCACTGAGCCACCAAGGCGCCCCCAGATTAGCTTTAAAAGGTATTATTCTTCAAAATAAGATCTGATGAGTAAATTACTAGACACAAAGTTGTTCCACATATTTGCAGTATGATGTACGCTGTATATGAATGTGAGACTCTAAGAATACATGTAATTTTATAAATCTTTTACTTATTTCAGGTTCATGCTTGCACCAATGTTAATATTAAATTCCTAAATACACAAAACAAGTAATTCAATAAATACTTAAAATAAGAGAGTTAAAATTTTCTGTTTTTAAGTCAATTTAAAAAAAAATAGCCTTATTGGGACGCCTGGGTGGCTCAATTGGTTAAGCGGCTGCCTTCAGCTCAGGTCATGATCCCAGGATCCTGGGATCGAGTCCCACATCGGGCTCCTTGCTCGGCGGGGAGCCTGCTTCTCCCTCTGCCTCTGCCTACCACTCTGTCTGCCTGAGCTCACTCTCTCTCTCTCTCTCTCTAACAAATAAATAAAATCTTTAAAAAAAATAGCCTTATTTTTAGCTTATTTTCCATGAGCCTTCTATTTCCTAGTGTAATCAAATACTTCCTTTCTGACCTTTTTTTCCCCTTTTTTTACATGTCTTAGAATGGTAGCACAGACTGTAAATTATTGTAAGCACATAGAAATCTATAGAACATTTAAACAGAACTAAAGAAAATTGGGCAAAACAAAAAAATAAAGATTGCAGCAAAAATGATGCCTATAAAAAACTGTTTTCATTTCTCTTTCCTGTCTCATCACTTTCTATACTTGGCATATACTTCTTCCACTTTTGTTCATTGAAACTAAACTCAGATGGCATTTTCTCAATAATCTTTTTCTGTTCTCCCAGAATGTGAGATAAAAGTCAGGTTATATACTTGAAATCTGTCATCAGATAAACCTAATTTGTGTCTAATCCTTGCACTCCTTACTTTGGGAATTTAAAGTTACTGTTCTTTCCTAAGGAGACAGAGAGAGGTAAGTGCCCCTGCCTCAGGAATTTCTATGAGGATTTAATGAACTTATATGTGTAAAGAGTTTAGAATTATTACATGTTATATAATATTTTCTTGTTGTACTGTAAGTGCTTCTGCTCTCTGATCCTTATTCTCTGATTTTTCCTTGAATTCACTCTGATAAAATTATTCTGCATCCAAAACACTGAAAATCAATGACTAACCACCTTGACAATAAATCCAATTTATTTCTTAATTCTCATCAAATCACAGCACTGTTGGGCTGAATCAACTGATCACTGCCTTCCTGGCAGAATATTTTAGTGTTTGACTTCCAGGCCCACTCCCCACTGTTGTTTTTCCTCTTCTGTCACCAGCTACTCCTTCTCAGTCCCATTTGCTGATTCCTCATACCCTCAATCTCTTAAAGATGGCAAGACCCAAGTCCCGTGGCCTTTCTGCTACGTACTCACTGCCATGCAGCCCATATGCTGAAGGCTTTTATATTTGTATCTACTATGAATGCAATATTTGTCTATACAATGGTCTACTTAATGTCTCCATTTAGATATCTAAGAAACATCTCAAACTTGATTTCCTTTGCAGTTCCCCATCCCACCCGGCTCTTGCATCAGTCTTCCACATGTCTCAGTTGATGGCAGCTCTGTCCTATTTGCATAGTCTGAAACCCAGGTGTCTTGTTTCTCTCTTTTTCTCACATACCACATCAAATCCATCCATTGGCTAAATTTTAAAATACATAATATATGGAATTAGACATTTTCTTACCTGTCTAGTCCTCTTTTTCTGTTCCAAGTCTAGATTATAATAATTTAAAAAACCTCCCTGATTATATTATCTGTTCCTCTAGAATATGTTTTTAATACAAAAGCCTGAATGATCCTTCATAAGACATACTTAGATCATGTTCATTCTTTTCTCAAAAAATTTGCAATGCCTCCCCATATCATTTAGCCCCCCCCACACACAAACACACACAAACAAACCCAGTGTATTTGGCGTGTCCTCTAAAAATTTCCACAAATTCTTTTCTTACCTCTTTCATGTCCACCAAAGCCAGTGGCTTCCTTTCTGAATGTTGAGCTTGTCAGTTAGACTTTTACCCCAGGATCCTTGTACTTGCTCTTCTTTCTGCCCATGTTGCTCCTTGTTTACATATCTATAGGCTAGCTGCCTCATCAACTTTGGCCCTTCACTCAAATACAAGTTTCTAAATAAAGAGATTCCTCCTGGCTGCTCTATTTTTTAACTTGCATGCAGCACTCCTTATCTTCCTTCTTTGCTTTAGTTTTTCCCAATAGCATACATAACTGACTTTACCTGTACTTTGTCTTACATCATTAGAAAGTCATCACTGTGGGAGTGACTATTCCTCTCCCTCCCCAATAGTTAAGTGATAAACCTAAAACCTAATAACCTAGAAAAATAGCTGGTGAATAATCGACTTGTAATAGATATTTGATTAATTTAATTGAGTTGAACTGAATCCTTTCTTTGGCTCTTGTGTTTCTCTGCTTGGGCTGCCATTAACAATAACAGCAGCAGCAGCAACAATAACAAAAACATAGGCAGGCTGGCTTGATAGAAATTTATGTTCTTTACAGTGCTGGAGGCTAGAAGTCCAAGACCAAGTTTCTGGCCAGTTATGTTTCTGGTGATGACTCTTCCTTGGTTGTTGACAGCCACCTTCTCACTTTGCCCTCATTGGCCTTTCCTTAGTGCATGCATATGGAGAGAGAGAGAGAGAGAGAGAGAGAGAGAGAGAAGTTCTCTGATGTCTCTTCTTATTAGGACACTCCTAATAAAGGACTCAACTTCTAGGATCTCATGTAACCATAATACTTTTTTAGAGTTCCCATTCCCAAATCAGCCCTTTTGAGAGGAAGGGGGGCCAGGGATTCAACATATGAATTTTGGGGGAATACACTTAGTTACCTCTTACATATCAACTTTCCAATTGAGGTTGTGAACTTTTTGATACAGAGTCAATGTTGTCCATGTTTCTATGTGTAATACCCAACCAATAAAAAATATTTATTAGTTTACCTAAAGATAGGTGATATGCACTGTCAAATTTTAAAAATCGACTTAAACATGTATAGAACATTTACTATTTTATCATAAATATATATAGAAATTTTTAAATTAGTCATGTTTCTTTAAAAACCACATGACTTTCCCTATTTTTTAATTTTGTTGTTTTGGAAAGATTTAGAAAGCCTATAATTTGAAAACTGAATTTATCCTTGCATTATTACTAAATGAGTTCTACATAATAATTCTAATAGGTACCAGTAGCAAACAAAATATTTTAGTATATGTGCTGCTGAAGCGAGCACAGTAGCAAACATCATAAAAATGAGAATGCTTTGATAATGGTGAAAATATTCCCACAATTTAAGTCCCCTTCTTTACTTGTTTTGTACACAGTGCTATTTTTCCTTGCATCTAAAGTAAAGAATTCTCTTTATTCATACAATAAAAAATATTTTAATCTTTTTTTCTTTCTTGCCTCCTGAGGTATATGCCCATTTCATTTTTGTTTTTTATGTTATAAGACAAACCCCCCTGTAGTGGTCTTCCCAAACATGTTGTGGTTTGTTTAAATATAACACTAATAATTCATATACAACTGTTCTTAAGGGAAATGTTTAATTTAAGAATAACCTGTCTTTCAAGTTCAACAGTGCCTTCAGAAACACCTGATAAACATTGAGCAGATTGTTATGAGCTATTTATTTCAAGTAAACAGTAATTTTTCGTTTTTTTGTTAAATGTTCATGGATAATTAATGAAATAAAAATGTTTCAAGGAATTCCAGGTAATGCACCGTGTTATAATAGATTCTGGGGCTAAGTCAGTTCTAGGACTTAGTACCTTCACTTGTAGAATTAGGATTGTATGCTAACATACCAACTACACAGAAAGACTGAGTTATAAAAATAGAAATCCCTAATCAACAGAGTGGAATAAAACAAGAAGAACATAAAAGACATGATTAACTGAAAGAATAAAAGAGATTCTAAAGCTATGCAAATATGATAGAATAAAAGCTTAGGAACAAAATTTAAAAATGATTTGATTTAGCCAATTTCTATAGAAAATAACTCAAATATATAGATTCCCATTTTTAGTCTAGTTTAGAGCATTTTTTTTCCTAATTTAGAGCATTCTTAAAGTAATACCTCCAAAACAAATTGAGTAATACTCATCCTGTTTGGGAGATACATCAAAAAATAAGATTATTAAGTTCCTTTGACAAACATTCCACATATGTATAATTTATTTTAATTTTGTTGGCAAATATTTTCTCATGCCATGTATCAGAAAGATTTTTTTTCTCCTGAGGAATACACACTGAATCACCATATTTATATATTTTTTCATAAATACAGCAAAAAATCTTATCTACGAAAATAATTTTCAAATTCTTTTGGCATGACTAACTTTGGTCTATTTATTGCTCTTCAAGAATAACATTTAATTTAAACAATTTATTCTGCAATAGTGACAAATCTAAGATTTTCTGTTAAGAAATCATATCCCATTCACCTCCTGTAGTTTAGATCAATGAACTCTAAAAATAAAATTTCAAATAATAGTAGATATACATTGAGTTACTCCTAAATAATACTTCAGAACACAACAGGCCTTATAGTAAATCTGAATGTAGGAATTATTCCCTACAAATACCAGAGACACACCACAGATATTGTATTATTAGTTACACCAGGAAGCCTTGTCACAGTGCATGACTGCTGAACCTGGAAATATTCTGAAATGTCACAGACCAAATCTCCATTGCTATATAGAATCTACAGAGACCTATAAAGGTATTTTAAGTTGGGTTGGCATTTCTGCTTCCTTAAAAACTTCAGCTTTCAAGAAGCTAATGTTATCTGGGTCTGTTGTTTCCTTCTTTCTATATTGTATGCATACCATTTCTTGGTAAAACTCTTAAATAGCTATAAATTGTGTTTGATTCAAGGAGTTTATGGATTATATATGAATATAGAAGACTAAATTAGGTATTGAAGAATTTAGAGGAAAAAAAAACTTTCACATTTTTAAAGATGTTTAAATATGCACAGATAGATCCTAAGCACTAACAATAAAAATACATTATTTATTTTATAAAATAGGTGTTTAATTTGATAATAATGAAAAATTCACTATGGCAAACTACAGAAATAGTATTATAAATATTAAGAAACTTTTCATTTACACATTATCAGAATTGCTAATCAGGTAAAAATGTAAAATTCAATCACATTAAAAAGAAAACTACAACTGTGCTTTAAACTTGAAAGTATGAATTGGACAACAGAGGCAATAATCTAGATAAGAAATTAAACCATAAAGCTTCCATGATCATTTCCAAATTTTTAAGCATTTTTTTAAGTAGGTTCCCCATGGATCTGGTGTGGAGCCTAACATGGGGTGTGAACTCATAATCCTGAGATCAAGACCTGAGCTGAGATCAAGAATCGGACACTTAACTGACTGAGCCACACCGGCACCCCATTTTTAATGATTTTTGCCTGATTATTGGAATAATTTTTGTAAATTCTCTGCTATGTATAGGCACAGCTTTAAAATCAGTAAGAAAATGGGGCAAAAAAGCTATTGTACATTCGGGAAATAATAGTTTATTAAAATCACTGATTTAATGCTTACTTGTGTTTATAATAATGATGTCTATGTTACTTTAATATGAAAATAATTTTTATTTGGAAAAAAAATGTTTAAGCTCCTCTATCCTGTTAGGCTTTAGTTGAACAGTTAGGCAGTCAGGGTGAGGGTCCCCAGAAAGAAAATATGGAGTCAGGACAGCTAAAATAACACTCACCTCCTGTTTTGCAGCTTAGACAAGACCACACTGACTTTCTGCTTTGCAGCCTTTGCAGAAATGACTTCTGCAAAACGTCCTAAAACAAAACAGTTAACCACAAAAGCACGAGTCAATATCACAGGCAAGGGGCAGTTAAGACCTAAGCCCCCAGATGTCAACAAAAAAATGGATCCATCAGTATATGGACATTAACCTAATAGGTAGATAGATAATGTGACCAAAGCCCTACTTGCTTAAGATAGTTCTGCAAAAGAACTCATAAAAACCCTTAAACTTAGAAACAATGGCAACCCACTCAGATCCCCCTCCCTCTCTGGGAGCTTTGTACTCTTGCTCAATAAACTTTGCTACACACCACTATCGGTCTGGTCTGTCTCTTCATTCTTCAAAGTGGTGTGACCAAGAATTGCGGGCACTAAGGGAACACAAAATCCTGTAATACCAAATATATCTAGAAAACCATTTCCTTAGTTAGATTTCTGAAAGTGTTTGGAATTTTGTAGATTCTTGTTGTTTTATTGTGTCTCAGAATTTGCACTGTGTTATAAAATGATTTCATGGAGGACCTAGCCTCTGATTAGATCCCTTTAGAGTAGGTAAAGGGAAAACGCTAATATCTGTCCATTATCAGCATTCTATTTCAACTGGCATCAGAATGTTGGCTTTCTCATGGGGCATATTGTGGCCTATTTTGAAGCCACCCTCTTAAGATATACATAGTGTACAGTCCATATCCTGACTTGACAGAACAACTAGGTTAAAGCAGTAAAAACTTGTACACCCGGACCTACTTCATTTTCCTCTCTCCTTACTACACTGTTTGTGGTTCATTCAGTAAACCACCAGTCTTCAAAATTCCTCAGAAAGAAAACCGACAGGAAGCTTCAAGTAGATACATAGTCCCAAACTACCGAGGATGTCTTAAGAAAGGTCAACTTCTTAAGACTATTTCCCTTCCATGGTGGTTCTGGGGTGGACCCAAGAGTTTTTGCAGTTTTGATACATCTAACCTGAAATTATCTGTCACTCTCCCTTTGGTAAAAACCCCTAGTGTTTTTGAGAATGAGCTCCCTTCAGTTACTTTAGTGAGCTACCCCTTAGCACCAGCAGACTCATTTTCTTCCTTTAAGTTCTCCATTTTCTGCCTATATGGCTGGATTGGTGGGAATTAAGGTTGAAACACTAGTTTGGATATCCTCTGAACAAGTAGGTGGAGTCCAGGGTAGGTTCAGGGTAGAATCCGGGCAGCTTCATAATTGTTTTATAATGTTAATGGACATGTTGGTTATTGTTTTCAAAATTGAAAAGAAAAAAAGACCAGTTTTATATATTGTAATTTATCTCAGCTAGTCCACTGATATAACTAGAACTTTCCTGTAATACATGAATGAAAGGGGGTGAGCTGTGAAGAAGAAACACTACAAAAATTACAAAAGGGAAATAAAAATTATTTAATGTGTATAAAGATTACATTCTGTGAACATATTGCCATAAAGGGGTATGCTAATATAAATATAAAAATGAAGATAAACACTAAGCTTTGATGGTCAGTATATTAGCTCTGAGTAAAACCTGACTGCCTGTAATCTTTCATGAATATTTCACTTTACTTATTCTATAATACACTTGGGGGTGTGTATTACATTTGTCTTCCATTTTCCCTGCCCTCAACCAAGCATACACCTCATATGTGTGCAGTAAAGGGTTAAATAAAAATTATTACATAACACGGCAGAGTGATTATTAAGAATTTAAAGTGGCAGAATAAACTACTGAGAAATTAACTGTCTAGTTTTCTTTCATTTTTTTCTACGATAGTACAACAAAATGGAAAAATGTTATTCTGTTCCACCCTCCTTTTGTAGCAGGGAGCTCTCTTTTTGTGTCCTTGGATTCTGGGTTTCTTTATTTCCTGGGTAAAGGCGCAGGGAGAGTTTTCTTATGTGTTAATGGGCAATGGAGAGAAGTTTTTGGGAAGAATATAAAAATAATATGTATTAAAAAGTAAAATCCCCTATGTTTCCCTATACATATTCCAATCTTTTGAGCATACTTAATTCACCTGACTGACAGGGACTGTAGCATCTTTGCACTTTGTCACTTAAAATTCTTTGGTTCTCCAAGGATTCTTGTTTCTCTAATCTCCCTATGGATGGCTTTGATTCATTATGACAATTCCAAACTTTCTAGACATCACTTATTCCTTCTAGCATGGTCTCAAAATTTCAGGAGATACACAGAATTCTAATTCCCTCAGAAGAAACCAAAAGAAATACACACACACACACACACACACACACACACACACACTAACATCTTTCCCTTTTTTTGTTGTTTTAACAAATCTATGAAAATGTATATGTGCTCTCTAATATGGTAATCACCAGCCGTGCATTGCTTTTGAGCACTTAAAATGTGCCCAGTGCACTGAAGAACTAAATTTTAACTTTATATAGTTTTAATTAGCTTAAAATTTAATTTAGTTAGTTAATGTAGCTTGTGGATACCACAAGACAGTGGGATTCTATGGGAAAAGTCAGTTTTATTTTGTGAAGCATTATGTGAAGAAACATTTTAGAGGAAGTATAAATATTTTCATGGCAGTTATAGACATGTGGAAACTTCTGTTTTGTTTGTAAGAACAAATTAAAAATGGGAAAATGGCAGTTAAAGCTAAAAACTTGTACTGATTGCTTAGAAAGAAACAATGAACCACAAAATTTTCTGATACAAAGCAGATAAGGGAAAGTAAAAGATTTCATAATATGTAGATGATTAAAGATTTTACAATACCAGTCTTTTTAGAGATGTTATAAAATTATGAAAAAAAACCCTCACTCTAACCTTTGATTCTTCATAAAATTGATCACATGATAGTCAACGTGAGTGACTAAGTTATCATAGAATCTGAAAATTCACAAGGTGCTAGTATATGAAAGGTACATGAAATTTTCAATCTTAAATATAAGGCAGTATGTTTCTCTTTGAGTTGTTTGTGAAAACCCTGTGTGTTCTACAAGTCAGGTAGAAAGCACAAGTCATGGAAAGGGGGATTCTGTTTTTCAGTTAGCACATAATCTGAAACTGATAATCAGAGTTCAATACTTTTTTTTTAAAGATTATTTATTTATTTATTATTTATTTGACAGAGATCACAAGTAGGCAGAGAGGCAGGCAGAGAGAGAGGAAGGGAAGCAGACTCCCTGCCATGCAGAGAGCCCGATGCGGGGCTCGATCCCAGGACCCTGGGATCATGACCTGAGCCAAAGGCAGAGGCTTTAACCCACTGAGCCACCCAGGTGCCCCCAGATTTTTATTGAGGCTTTTATTGAGATTATAGTTTTGTTTTCCTTCAACATCATAAATTTAGCAAAGGATTATTAGAAGTAATGATAAAATTACAATGTAGCTGTTAAATTATTCTGCTTTCTTGAAGACTTTCCGAAAAGTTATATTAGTATGAATACATGTAACATTTTATAATTATGCTAAGATGTATACAGAAAATAACCTTTGAAGTTCTTATTTATCTAGTAGGGAGTTTATACTTCTTTAGTAAAGTTATATCTATAATTTTTTTGCTTCACTTCACATTTAAGTAATTACCAATGAGTTTAAGATAGCCAAAAAAGTCAGTGTGTTTTATGTTTAAAATTATAGACATAAATATCTGAAATGAATCTAGCTAATAGTGATATGTAAGAACTATTTTTTGTTTTCTAGAAATTATCCACTAATGTTCATTTATATTAAATATAATTTACTAAAATTATAGTCATCTATAATTTTAGTCATGAACTTTGTCATCTATATCTATATCTATATCTATATCTATATATATATCTATAGTCATCTAGTCATGAACTTTGAAAGTTCACTAAAAGATATTGAAGAGGAATAACTAAATATTTTATCATACTTGAATGTTTATGTCAGTATTTCATTTGGGAAAATGTTTCCCTGTAGACCAATGTTGTGTATTTCACTATAAACTGTATTTGTCTCCAGAACTAGTTAGCAAGAGTTATGGAGTAAATCCTCTCTGATATAAAATACCAATTACATTTCCCTTATGCACCAGTATCTCCTTTTGTCCTTTGTTTAGACACTGTTGCCGTGTGCGTGTGTGTGTGTGTGTGTGTATCTGTGTGTTTTCATGAACAAAATAATCCATGTGAAGGCTAGTGAAGGGAATATTATGTTTTCTGTTAATTCAATCACAATTTCAAAACTAAGCATTCATGGGGTGCCTGGTGGCTCAGTCATTTAAATGTCTGATTCTTAATTTAGGCTCAGGTCATCATCTCATGGTTTGTGTGATTGAGCTCTGCATCAGGCTTTATGCTCAATGGGGAGTTTACTTGAAGATTTTCTCCCTCTGCCGGTCACCCCACTTATACAAGTGTGTGTGTGCATGTTCTCTCTTGCTCTCTAAAATAAATAAATAAATCTTAAAAAGACCTAAGTGCTAATGGAGAAATTAGGGAAAGTATAGACAAAGCCTTTTTTTGCATTGTGTATGATATGAATAAAAATTAAGTCATTCACTTTCTATTGGGTTTGTTCATCATGACATAATAGGTCATACATAATCCTAACTAAGCCAACTTTCTGAAAAGAATATTATTTATCTCATTTGCTCTCTCTCAAATAATATTTTTGCTGTCACACTTTACTCTTTTAAAGTGTATCTTCAATGATTATTAAGTAGCACATAATTCTATATCAATTTAATAGTTAATACTCTCATGCTCCTGTAGATAGTCAAAATAAACAGAATGTCAGGAACAGTCACATCAGCACTGACTCCATTCTTTTTTTTTTTTTTAAGATTTTATTTATTTATTTGTTAGAGCGAGCACAGGCAGACAGAGAAGCAGGCAGAGGCAGAGGGAGGAGCAGGCTCCCTGCCGAGCAAGGAGCCCAATGTGGGACTCCATCCCAGGACGCTGGGATCATGACCTGAGCCGAAGGCAGCTGCTTAACCAACTGAGCCACCCAGGTGTCCCAGCACTGACTCCATTCTTGTCCAAATATACCACATCCTACTCTAGTATCTTTATAAAGATTATTTATTTATTTATTTGACAGAGAGAGAGACAGTGAGAGAGGGAACACAAGCAGTGGGAGTGGGAGAAGGAGAAGCAGGCTTCCTGTGGAGCAGGGAGCCAGATAAGGGGCTTGATCCCAGGACCCTGGGATCATGAACTGAGCTGAAGGCAGACACTGACTGAGCCACCTAGGCGCCCCTCTAGTATCATTATAAAGTGAAACATGCTTGTGCCAACCCTTTCATGACTTCTAAAACATTTCAATAATTTACAATCTATTCCAACTCCTGCTTAGTACTTAACTTTTATGAGGAAATTGGAATCCTCTTTTACCAGGGACCTGCCAATGTGGGCTGTGTTTGCACCAAAACTGTGAAGAAAGCGGTCCAGGTCATCATTGAGAAGTACTACACATGCCTGGGCAAAAACTTCCACACCAAGTGTGTGTGAGGAGATTGCTGCTATTCCCAGCAAGAAACTGCAATAAGATAGCCCACTATGTCACACATCTGAAGTGAATGCAGAGATGCCCCGTGAGAGGTATCTCAATCAAGCTATAGGAGGAGGAGAGAGAAAGGAGAGGTAATTATGTTCCTGAGGTCTCAGCCCTGGGTCAGGAGATCATTGAAGTAGATCCTGACACTAAGGGAATGTTGAAATTCTTGGGCTTTGTCCAACCTGCAGGTCACTCAGCATATAGTTGGGTTGAATTTCAAAATGCCATGTGGAGTCACTTGAATCCTTCTGCTCTTCTATAATTTCTTCAATAAATCTTGGAAAACAACAGCAGCAGCAACAACAACAACAAAAGAAATTGCAATAAATTTCCCTATTCTAAAATCATTTCCACTTACAATATTTACATATTGTAAATTATAGCTATTTTAGGGGATTTCACTGTACACATTTCATATACATGCACATATTCCAGCCTTCAAATACATAATGGGTAATAATGCTAAATAAACTTATAGATTTCCTTTGGTATTCTGTGTTCTGATAATCTATAACTATATATGTTAAATAGAAAAATATCGTTTTAACAATTTTCTGTGCTCGAGTTGTTTCATAGCAGTGCAGTTGCCATCGTTTTTCCTGTTATTTTTATCACATGCATAATTTTTTAAGATACACTTCTTTATCATGGCTTTGAAGAAATTACTGCCCTTAAGAATTCCACTATATTATTAGTATGTTACTCAATAGGTACTTTTCAGACATCCTCACTAAAATAAACAACATCATTTCCTCTTTCATTTTCCTCCATCCCTTTGTACTTGTTTCATAAGAAAATCTGAGCATGTGAATAAAATATAAATAGAATCTATTTTCAAATTAAGAAAGAAACAAACATATTTAAGATGATTTTCTGGGGTACTTGGGTGGCTCAGTCAGTTAGGCGACTGCCTTCGGCTCAGGTCGTGATCCTGGGGTCCTCAGATTGAGCCCCGCATTGGGCTCCCTGCTCAGTCGGGGAGCCTGCTTCCCCTTTTTCCTCTGCCATTCTGCCTGCTGTGCTCTCTTGCTCTCTCTGTCGAATAAATAAGTAAAATCTTTAAAAAGAAAAAGATGATTTTCTAATTATTTCATAGTAAGGTTCTAACTGTATTAATAACAATTGTTATAAAGGTACATATTTCTCTAATATATGTTTATAATATAGGTAGCATGTGTTTATATCATAAAGATCCTATAAAATAAAATATTCAGGATGGGGAAGTTTTTTGAATTTTAATGTAGTGGAAGAAGTCCCAAAGAAGAATGTCAGTAGACATTCATCATAAAATACCACAACTTCTCAATATAAGGAAACTGCAATTAAAAGACAAATAGCTATGGATCAAAATTTTAAAATAAACATGTTGAAATCATTATAGTTTAAATGCTTCAGACAGATAAGGAAATGCTAATGTGATAATAAACAAGCACACTTTGAATTGACAATTCAGAAGACAACAATTATGATATTTGCTATATATATTCAAAACCCATCTGAACCTGAAGCAGCTGATAAAACTACATTTTAACAGAAAATTTTCATTTCTAATTCCCTAATGCAGTCCTACAGGGAAGATATGAATTCTGGGGTTCAAGATATATATGTATATTTTTGTGATCACATCTTAGTATCTCTTCAAAAATTTAGACTCTACAACATAACAAAATCTAACTTTTTCTCCTCTATGTGTACCCAGTGCTCTTTTTTATCCTTTCATGCTCTGCTTTTCAGTGGTGTCCTTAAGAAGGTCTTATTCTTGGATTTCAGTGTAACCTTACCATCTCTGCTATTAATTAACCTTTCTTCCTCTGAACTGGTTACACATTCAGTGTGCATGCTTGTCTTTCTTTGTTTTATTTGAGCAATCTGTGAAAGGCAGAAGAGAAACCAAGGCTCTCTCAGCAAAAGGGCACCGACTCTTTTTACAGCCTACTCCTTGGTTCACGGATTCTCAGCGGTCAGTTTGAGACCATAATTGTGTTCATGTGTCACCAAAGACTGTTCTCAGGGGCCTACCCTCAATTCCTTATTCCCTTACAGAATCCTAAATACCATTTCCATTCCCTTTGCCATTTAAGCTTTCAACTAAACAACTTCAAGATATAATTCTCAAGGGAGAGCTGGAGGGGGGAAAAATTGCAGATGAAAACTAGCTTCTGTCGTGTGTGTATTCAGATAACCAGTGGCCAAACTGCAGAAATTTCTCCTGGCAAAACATTTCTGAAAGAAGAGGAAGGTGATTCAGATAACTATCACAAGCCCAGCAAGTTTCATTTATATAGATCTTAAGGGGGTGGTGGTGGTGGTGGTTACTGTTTTTCAATCAGAGTAACCATAGTGTGGCACTTGATTATTTAGTGCATACTAAAAATGAAGTGCATTTCATAGTGTTTTTACAGAAAAACACTACTCTTGTCATTTTTCTAAAAAGTACTGCTGTGTTCTTGTTTAATTTGTTTTAAAGAAACAATTATGGTATTTAAATATAAGGAGTTTTTAGAAGTTAGCTCGATCAATGAAGTGATACTGATATTGAATTTTCTTCTAAACATAATTTGGGTAACAGAGATAAGTATACAGTAGTATACTCTTTCATGTGACTTTGGGTCAAGTTAACTATGTCTTAACTAACTTCATTTTTAGCACTTAGTGGAAAGAACAATCAACCTGCCTTGACCAGGCAAACCAGAAATTAGGAACAGGTGAGGTAATTTTGTTAGAAGCAGCTTCTCCATCAGTTAAACATGGGGGGTCATGGAAGTTATGTTCATGCTATGATGGAAGGCAGAACGATGTATGGGAATTTGACTCTAAAAGACTCTTTAGGTATGGAAGACCCTTCACCACTCAATAAACAAAATGATGCGGGAACAGGTATCACACCAACTGTACATTAACCTTCAGAATGGATTCCTGACAGTCATTGATGATTCTATGGTATGTGATTTCAAAGTCAGCATCCAAGTTCCTTGGAGGCAAAGTATTGTGCCTTCTACCTTAAAGAGTTTGTGGAAACTCTTTGACCCACCCAGAAGAGTCTGTCACTAGAAGCTGAATTACTAAACAAGGGTTAGGGAACTTTAGCTCACAAGGAAAGACAGACTATAATTGAGTTGATGATCTTGGCCTGAGTCAATTTGAGTGGTCTGGAATTTTCAAAATAATGAGAACAACAAAAACAGAAATTCCAAATTTTTTTAAAGGAAGATTTATGAAAGTTCACCAAAAATGGACTTTGTTGAGAAGTTTTTTGCTTTTGTTTTGTTTTCTTATATGTTGAGCAAGTCTTTCTCTGCTGAGAAGATGACTAAGGGAATACACTACTCTATTGTTGTTTCTGTAACCTCTGACTTCTGATCCCTCGATTGCAATCCCAAGTCTGACTTTGATTTTCTGGAGTACCACCAAAAAAAAAGGACATCAGAGACTGATGGAATAAACTGGCCTACAGACCAGTTTATTTTTTACTTTAGTGTTCCATCAGTTTTATTCTTACTTTGTAAGAATTTTCTTACTAAATTTTCTTACTTTAGTGTTCCATCAGTTTTATTCTGAGTCACTGTGTTACAGATTTTTCAAAACCAGAGTGCTGCTAGTTCACAGTATGCTCTGGCCATGCAGTTCATTATGATCTTGATGTATGTTATAAATATACCTCAAAAAATTAGGAAATCAGGGTGAAAGTGACCATAAAGTTAAATAAATCAAGAAAGAAGGAGAATTGGGGATTGGTATCTGGGATTTCAGAGATCGCCTCAATTATAGAGAGAAACATGCCTGGGAGAGATTGAGGAGTTATTTTATATGTCTCAGTAAACATGATCAACTGAGAACTCACTTATTGTCCCATCAAATACAACCAGCCTCTTTCAAGGCTAGGAACCAGGGCCTCCTCCTTGGTTAAAACTGAATACTTGCTGGGAAAAAGAGAAGTGGTAAAATGGGCATTCTTTATATTGCATTTAGAAGAGAAATGCAGCTATCTATGCATACATAAACAATAAGACATCTCAATTTACATGTTATTTGAATTATGTGAAAGCATAAGAAAAGTTGTAAAACTTTTCAACTTATTTTAAGACAGTCATCAACTATATAAACACATATCTAAATTTAAAAATCCCAGTATAATAAAATCCTAAATAAAGTATTCATAAATATAATTTACCAGTGTTTCAAACAACAAATATCATGACAAAAATAACATTTAACCCCAAAAAGGCAATAAGTATTTAATATCATTAGGTTTATATTATCAGTGATCATCTTAATAGTTTTCAAAAATCTGTAATACATTGAATTAAAGCATACATTTATTTAAAAATATATAAAACTCTGAATATGCTAGAACTAACATATCATCATTGAAAATAACTGTTTTTAGAAGAGAATTAAGAAAAATGGGGTGCCTGGGTGGCTCAGTGGGTTAAAGCCTCTGCCTTTGGCTCAGGTCATGATCCCAGGGTCCTGGGATCGAGCCCCACATCGGGCTCTCTGCTCAGGAAGAAGCCTGCTTCCCTTCCTCTCTCTCTGCCTGCCTCTCTGCCTACCTGTGATCTTTGTCTGTCAAATAAATAAAATCTTTAAAAAAATTATCAATGAGTGGCAAATGTATAAACAGTTCCATCAGAGAGTTAATTTCCCCATGGTCTGGTGGTGATTGCTCTAATTGCACAGTGCATGGTAAATAACCCAGGAAAATGTAGTATATACTCCGTGTTGAAGAAAATAAACATTTAATTGGCAGAAATTTATCAATGAGTGACAAATGTATAAATAGTTCCGTCTAGGTGAGCTATTTCACTAATTGCACAGTGTACAGTAAATAATCTAGTAAAATATAGTATATACTTCATGTTGTAAGAAAACAAACATTTAAATACCCTGGGCAGACAAGGTAGACATACTTATGTATTTTTCCCTATACCTTTACCTCAGTTCAATTAAAACCCAGACATACATTATCTACAAAATGAACATTCTGAAAGGTGAAGCAAAAAAGTCAGACAGACTAAGGATCTTGAGATCTGAGGAATGTCACACTGATGAATTTCCTACATTTTCTTTTTGTCTCGTATGTCCCAAACTTGGGGCAGGAGAAGACAGCAATCTAGAATAATGCAGTTGCAGACAAAATAAAAGTCCCAGTAAATGCCTGCTGTTTCCAACCAAAAGACAGGAAATTGGCTGTATAGTAAGAAAGAAAATTTTATATAACAAAACAAAACAAAAGAAAAAAAAACTATAAGAAAAACCATGACCACCTCTAACCCACCTAGCAAAAGCAGAGTGGGGAGCCTAAGTTTTCACTGTTTCCAAGTTATAGCAATGTGCACCAACTTCCTCCCCTACCACAGAGGAGTGTCGGAGAAGGATGACTTGGGAGCCAATATATTCATCTCTTCTAGGTGGTAACAAGGACCCAGCATGTAATTAATGGAGACCACATGGTGAGCCTGAAGTAGTGAGGCAGTGTTCCTCCTCCACTCCTCTTGGGAAAGCATTAGAGGGCTCTTGGAGAGTCAAGACTTTCACTCTTGCCAGCAGTAACAAGGATATCCTCCCAACTTGGTGTAAGTGGAAAGCATGTAAGATGTAAGAGCTTAGCCCTTCTAGGTAGCTATTAATACAGGGATAGGAGGGACCCAGAACTCTACTGCCTCACAATAATAATGACTACCTCCTGATCTTGGGTATCAACACAGGCCAAGTGGGGAATTTGGACTTCTACTTTTCTGGCAGTAATGATGTTGCACTTTGCCCTTTCTTTGCCAGAGGAGGGTCAGAACAAGCCAGCTAAAACAGGTTTAAATGAGATCCAGAGTTTCATTATCTCAAAATGTCCATTTCAGTATCAAATTATCACTCTACCAAGAATCAGAAAGATCTCAAATGGAATAAAAAAGACAATCAATAGATGCCAACACTAAAATAACAGAGGTGTTATTTAACAAAGATTTTAAAACAATCACCACAGCAGTGTTTAAATGAGCACTTATAAACATATTTGAAACAAATGAAAAATAGAAAGTTACTGCAAGGGTACAGAAATTCTCAGCAAAGAGACCGAAGCTATAAAGAGGAGCCAAATGGGAACAATGGAACTGAAAAATCTGGTATCTAAGATAACTCAGTAGATGGGCTCAAGAGCAGAATGGATGGAATAAAGGAGACAATAATGAACCTAAAGACAGTGATAAAAATCCAATGAGAACAACAGAGAGAAAATAAACTGGAAAAAAAAAAAAGGAACAGAAACACAGGCATTGGCATGGGTGAAAGAAAAATTCACATTCATATAATTGGAGTCCAAGAAGGAAATTAAAAAAAAAAAAAAGATAAGGCTGAAAGAGTACTTGAAGAAATAATGGCTGAAGAATCCTCAAATTTCACAAAAGGGAAACCCACAATTTTAAGGTGAACAAATCTGAAAAAAGATAAAACCAAAGATATCAATACCAAGAGACATCATACTCAAATTCTGAATAATAATGGTAAAGAAAAATCTTGAAAGTTCCATTGAGAAACATTTTAACTATCAGGCAAAAATAATTCATTACAGCAGGTTTCCCACAGAAACCACGAAGGCCAAAAAGAAAGAACTGTCATCCCAGAATCCTATATTGAAGCAAAATATTCTTCAGGAATGAGGGGGAAATCAAGACATCCTAGAAGGAAGAAATTACAGTGAATAAGAACTGATAAAAGAAAATATCCAAATCTCCAAAAATCATATGGAATATATTCAACAGCATTTTTCAGCAGGTAAACACATTAACTCCTCTGTGATTACTATGTTGCACCTACCAGGATAGTTAAAATTAAATAGATTTATAATATTAATTACTGATAAAGATATGAAGGGTCTAGAACTCTCATTCACTGTTAGTGGTGTTTAAACTAGCTATAAGACTTTGGAAAACTGTATTACTAAAGCTAAACATATGCCTACATTATGACTCAGCAAATCCACTGCAGCTATCTACTCAAAAGACATGTATGTATTTATTCTCAAAATCACATACAAAAGAATGCTTGCAATAGCTTTATTCATAATATTTACAAACTAGAAAGAACTCAGAAATCTTTCTACAGGAAAATGGATGAGCTGTTCTAGTCAAATAAAATATTATACACCTATAAAAGGATAAAATTCTGATATGCAGAATAATATGGATTAATAGACATTATATTGAACAAAAGAAGCAGACACAAATGAGATTATATCCTATAAATCAATTTATATGAATTTTAAGAACTAACAACACTTATCAATGATTATAAAGGTCAGAATAATTAAAAAATTCTGAGGGTCGTAGGAGAATGATTGAAATTCTTAGATCTGGGATTTAATATTGGGCATTATCTATGTATCTGTATCTGATATTGGGTATTATATATGTGAAGAGTCTTTGAGATCTACATTTAAGTTTTGTGTACAGCCACAGTTGAGCTAAACTGGCTAAATTAAGTATGTTTCCTAACTCTGAAAGTTAAGTTGCTCATTATTTGAGCTTGAGGTTTTCAAATTTCAGAGTCCATGGTAATCTCCATTATGTCATATTGCCCTCCTAAGTTAAATAGTGCCATCTAGATCTAATTCTACAGCTAATTCTACAGCGGCCCTAGAAAGTAGAAGAGAATTTATCCTGATTAACAACACTGAAGAAAGAATACTAATATAGGAGCAACAATTCAATATAATTCACTTTATATTGGCATAGAATATCACTTTAAATGGAGGACCATTTATGATCAAAAATTGTAATTTCTCTTCTCATATTGAGTAGAAAGTAAAAGAATAGTTCTTTTGTTATCTTCATAGATGCAGATTCAATAGTTATACCAATAAACTATTCAAAAAGTAGTTTTTTTTCAACAAATATATAAATTGTTTTGGTAACACTAGAAGACTAAGTTTTTAGTCTAAACATACTTTAAAAAGTAACTATCACATATAGGGAAATAGGATATTAAAATAATATCTAATATTAATGCAGTTAGATATCATATTCCTTAGGGGTCCCTCCAGATTAAGGTATTCTCTCTGAGTCTTTCCCAACCCATTGCTCATATGGCTATCTAATCCTCTCACATTTTTAGTTATCTCCTTTATGCTGAAAATTATCAATATTAAGGCAGCCTTCTCCTCTGCTCTCCTTTTACTATTTGGATACTTAATGGATGCCTCCAGAACGAAATGTCCTATAATAAGCTCATTAACCTCTTCTGTAAACCTAATTTTGTATTCTCAGCATTATATTGCAGTGCCACAGTTAACCCACTCACCCAGCTAAGAATATTGTGTCATACTTGATCTCTTCAATTTCATAATTGCCCACTTCCATTCCCTTTATGTCTTGGATTATATGCTCAGTAGTTGTCTGCACACAACGAACTGTGGTTTCTTAGTTCTCTGATTACTACTATTTTTAAGTCAAAAAATTTTTAAAAGATTTATTTATTTATTTATTTGACAGACAGAGATCGCAAGTAGGCAGAGAGGCAGAGAGAGAGAGAGGAAGCAGACACCCTGCTGAGCAGAGAGCCCGATGCGGGACTTGATCCCAGGACCCTGAGACCATGACCTGAGTCGAAGAGAGAGGCTTTAACCCACTGAGCCACCCAGGCGCCCTTAAGTCAATTTTTTAGAAGAAGCTCACCCTCATACCCTTTCTTATAGTCAGTACATATTACACTTATTTCCATTTAGCTAATTAGGTATTTAATTTACCTATCTTTTCTATTAGACTGTAACTGCATGGACTATGCATCTAGTCTCTTCCCATCAAGACTACCCCGTAAAGGAGAGTTCTCAGGTGAAGAAGATAGTATTAAAAACTCTTAGGATGGGGTGCCTGGGTGGCTCAGTGGGTTAAAGCCTTTGCCTTTGGGCTCAGGTCATGGTCCCAGGGTCCTTGGATCAAGCCCTGCATCCGGCTCTCGGCTCCACAAGGGAGTCTGCTTCCCCCTCTCTCTCTGCCTGCCTTTCTGCCTACTTGTGATCTCTTCTCTCTATCAAATAAATAAATAAAATCTTTAAAAAAATACCTCTTAGTACTATTCATTGCACACCAAAATCAGTGTACCCCTTATGAAAACAGATTACATATCTGAATTAAGAGAGAACATGTCTACAAAATTCGAGACTTCCCTTGTTTAGAAATCAAGCTGCTAGGTTGCTTTTCTTATTTCTATATAATGAATTGAGAGAAGCCATTCTTTTCTTATTCCAAATGAGATCTGAAATTTATGACTTGAGATCACACTTATTCACAATTTCTGCTCTCAAAAATTAAGAAGAGTGTCAGAACACTTCCTCATATTGTTGGTAAGGATGACCAATTAAATTCACAGATATTTGGCTTTAGCAGTGGAAAATCCTTCTGCCAGCCTCATTCTTAACTAAAGGAGCCACACTTCCTTTTCTTTGTCATAAGACCAATGGGATACTTGAAGAAGGTAGAAGCAATGGGTAGTAGCTGTACCAAACTTGGGAGTATATTTGGTAGAGTAAAAGGAAATAGGATCTTTTGGTGTTTTACAATTATTTATTAAATTTTGATGAAAGTACTATCTAGCCCTTAGAGTGGCAGGAGCCCCAGTTTGACTGACATGAGCTCATAGAGTTATTTTACTTTTGATTTTCTAAATAAAGAATATATAAATAAGAAAGCAAATATAGAATGTTTATCTTTTGAATATATAACCCTTTTAATTTTCATTTTGAAAGGGACCAGTCAACACTTGACCATGTAACCTGAACCATGTTTTCCCAAAGTTTGATTTGCAGAATCCTGATTTGAGCAGCTGCTTAATAGGAATTGAATGACAGAAAGACTTATATGATCAAACACATTTGAGAAATAAATAGCTAAGCAACGTTAAATACGTTGCTTCTCTTTCTGAATTAGAGCATTGGGTATGCAAATATGCCTTAAAAACTGTTAGCATATGTTGATTTTCCACATGTGTTTGAACATTGTACTTTTTTCCACGGATTCTCAGGATAAAAGAATTTTATAGAATTAATGTTCCTTGAAGCATGTCTTGCAAAATACTACCAGAAACTAACCATATCTATCTTTCCATTTCTTCCTAATATTTCTGCCTTTTTATAAAAACATTCCCTTTTCATTCTTTTGTTCTTGTTTGTTTAGTTTTCTGACCTTACTAAGCATCCACTGAGCATGGCATAACAGGAGGTAGAAGCTATTTATTGCTGTGACAACCTAGGGAACCTGAAAGTGTAAGGGCATAAGAAGAAATAAAATATGTTATTCTAAAAAAAAACCTATTTTTTTCCTGGTCTGCTACATACTTTGTACACCCATTTCATTATAATATAAATGACTACATAGAATGTCAACCTAAAGTACATCTTGGCCCCAAAGCCCTTTTGGGTAGCCATATAAACTGTTCAGGGATTTTATAAACCTCTAAACTGTCATAATCCACGTAGTAGCATTTAGGTACTTGAATTTAAGTAAAATATAAAGTCTCTTAAAAAAATCACAAAAGATGTTAAAAATGCCATGAAACTGCACTAGAGTTAATGGTAAATGGCTTATCTCTCATCAGTATCTTTCTGTCTCACCTTTGAATTAATATCATGTTGGATTAATACTCAATGATTATGTCTTTAGTTAGCTTCTTTCCATAATAAGAAAGTTCACCAATAAATCATAATGGATAATCATCCCAAGATGATTTATTTAAATATTCAGCCTGATATTATCTATTACTCTTTTATATCATAGAATTAATAAGTGGCATTTCCAAGATTCAGTATTTATAGTAAATGAGATTGCTCTGATATGAAATAATTTCCCATACGTTGGTTAATCATTTAAAGTAAAGCACAGCATCCTGCAATGACCTTTTCCACTCTAAACTGTGATTGTTTAAGTCAGGCTAAATCATGCTATGCTGCATTTTATATATATGTTCTGAGACCTACTGGGATCCTGAATCTTACCTGTTTCAGGTAAGCTCTAAGCAAAGCTCATGTGGTAGCTTTTTGTTTTTTTTTGTGTGTGTATTTTATTTTATTCCCCCACTCAATTAGAACAAGGCTTTAGCCTTAAACTCCCATGTAGAATTTACAGTCATGGTATCTTGGGTAGGATGATTTTTGAGTGGAATTATTCCTTTAATGCTTGTAGCCCCAAATTGACTAGAATAATAAAAATAACTTCTTGCACTCTTTATTTATGCTTATCTTATGTATCTTCTAAGATTTTTTTCCTGCTTCCCCCCATATCTTTAGCATATTGTTTTTTTGCTTTACTTTGTTTTGTTTTGTGGCTTTGACCATTTGGCTCTTTTTTTTTTTTTTTTTTTTTTTTATGGGAGGAGGCTCATCTGATTGGTTTATCAATGATTGCTGTCAGGCAATTGCATCATTTTCTTGTCAAAATATATTACATTTTCAAAAATCTGAGTATATAAACCTTAATAACTTCTTTTACAAAATTATTTCAATTTTTCTTTTTTCTCAAAAAATTGAGAAAAATTTTTTCTTAAAAATTAATTTTCCCAAAATAGAATTTCTTATAGGAGATTTAAAATAAGACCTCTAGTCTACTTCATATAGAGAAGAATTACCATTATTTTATAGATTAACAGAAATCTAGTAAGTGTAATTAACTTTTCCAATGATATTTATCTAGTTTATGGAATAGACAAAATATGTTAACAATAGGCTGTAGGTTAAGCATTCATTAATGTGTTAAGTTTAAGGGAAATGCATGTTCTTTGGTCTTCAAGGAGATGCTAGGTCCTGGTACCATCAAAGAATTGAATCATTTGTTCTGGTTTTATTTACACTTTGAATCTGTTTGTTTTGTTCTTCATTTGTTAATGTGGATCATTTCAAGTGCATTTGAACACATTCATATCTTTGTTTTTAAGTAGCTATCTGCTAAAGGCCATTCAGATATCAACTCTTTCTTAGCTGTGAATCGAACTGGCCTTATGGCTGAAGTCAGATTTCTCTAGTACCCTTATGCTTTCTAAATGGTTATTTAGCAAACTAGGACATTTCTTGGTTTCTAGGGAATAGGAGGATATCTCTGTTATCAAACTGATTTTGGAAATGTTCCCTTTTGATAAAACTTCATTTTGGTTCTTTGCTCTGTTACTTAACATAACAGTTTGCATAGTCAGAATCACAAAGGATGTTTTTGTTGAATACAGTAAATGGGGTAGTTTTTCTCTTGTCTATGCTCAATTATTCGTCAGTTTTCTCAAAGGACTCTGATGTAGTGAAACAAAATCATTAGTCTCTAGATCCAAGGAAGGCCTGCCTTCCTTGAGTTGCATTTAATTGGTGGATAATGTGTATTTGAAATCCACAGAAAGAACTGGGAGATCAGAGTGCAGTAATGCCTAAAATTAAATTGTATTAATAAATATCATTGTATAACGAAAACTAAAATGGCTCTTTTCATTAACAGTCTTAACGTATACTCCTCTGTCCCTTCTATATGCTAACTCATTTACTGTAGGAAGTGGCTTTGCTCCATGAATGTGGAGCTAAAGGCTATATGGTACAGTTTGTTTATATGCAAATCTCAGTCCCCAAACAGTATTCTCCTTTCCCTCACCCATGTTTCTCAGAGAGACTGCTTCCACTACCATATACTTCACATGAATCTTACATGCTTGATAATTTCTTAACTTTCTAATGTCCAGATAATAATCCGCAAGATGCACCTATCTTCTTAGAGACAAGCTTGGTGGACATAGAGAAGGTAAAATATAGTAAAGACTTCCTTTTATATCCCTAATTTATTTTTTGTCAAGAGAACTTTTCAGCTTTATTTAAATTGATTGTAAGAAATAAAAATGAAGTTAGTTATAGGTTAGGACTATATGCCAGAAGGGATGACACTATATTCATCATAAACTCCTGGGTGTGAAAATCTCTTGATAGTCATTAAGCTGAATCAGTGTGATATATTTTTACATAGTTCTTTTTAATTTTCAACTTGACTTTTTTCCACTGTATTATCTTTTGAGTCTTCTAAGGACCAAAGAAACACAGTACACAAACATTGATATTCCCATTTTATATGTAATATTAGCAAATTTATACAATGTTTGGTATGTTGTTATTTAGTATGTGTTTAGTATGTGCCTGTTCAAAGTATGTTATGTTGATAAATTCATTTAATCTTCGCAACTTCAACTCTAAGAGGACATTCTACTATTATTTCCCTTTTACAATTGATGAGGAAATCTCAACATTCCACAGCTAGACTGTAGAGCTAGAATACAAATAGGCAACTGGCTCTGTAGATGTCCATTATAGTCTTTGTATTGTACTGACTCTCACTGCACAAATAAGGAAATTAGGACTTCATGAAAGGGTGGTTTTTTTCCACATTGTTACATAAGCATTAATATAATGAGTCTATTCTAGAGCTCTTGTATTCTGATTCAAATTTATGAGAGATTACAAAGCTTAATAAACATATTGCAAAGTTCTTAGTAAAAATCAGATTAGTGTTTTTCTCAGACTCAAAAGAATGTTTTAATTTCTTTTTTTTTTTAAGATTTTATTTATTTGACAGATAGAGATCACAAGTAGGCAGAGAGGCAGGCAGAGAGAGAGAAAGGGAGAAGCAGGGTCCCTGCTGAGCAGGGGGTCCAATGTGGGGCTTGATTCCAGGACCCTGGGATCATGACCCAAGCCAAAGGCAGAGGCCTTAACCCACTGAGCCATCCAGCTGCCCCCAGAATGTTTTAATTTCTAACTGGGTGTCATTCTTTTGATCAAGAAAATGCTGTTTGGGATATTAGGACACAAACAGTAGCAAATTTTTGCAATGGTAGAGTGTGTATTTGTGGATGTATGTTATGTATAAGTAAAACTACAAAGACTAAATCCTAATTAAAAGGACTGAATTGAGTCATTTATTTAACAAAGATATACTGAACAGCACTCACCAAGCACTGTCCTAAGTTGTCAGGCTATGTCATTGGAAAAAAAGATCCTCCTTGTGCAGTCTACAAATTAACTAACAGAAAGATAAACAAAACAAAACAAAGCAAAAACAAAAACAAAAACAAGCCAATAGTAAATAAGAAAATTATTCATAGAAATTGTGGAAACAAGAAAGTATGAAGTATGATAATAAGGAATCTGAAATTCAGTGTGGTTGATGCTGGTGGAATGGCTATAGTGTTTTGTTGTTTTTGTTTTGTTTTTTAATATTTTATTTATTTATTTGACAGAGATCACAGGTAGGCAGAGAGGCAGGCAATGGCTATAGTTTTTAACAGAGTCTTCAGATTAGGTCTGACATTTGAGTAAAAATTGTAAAGAGGTGAAAAATGTAGTTACTTCCAGGGGAATAACATTCTAGGAAATAGGAACAACCAACACAGAGGTTTTAAGGTAGGGCTGATCAGCATATTCAAGAAGTACTAAAATGTCCAGAAGGACTAATTATGTAATTTACATAATGTAAAAATGTTAAAAATATTATTAAAAGGCCAAAGATGGTAACTAGGGAGTATTAAACAAAATGGGGAGTCCGTTTGAGCAAAAGACCTTTATGATGGCATACATTCATGAAATTGGTGGCAGAGTGAATAGAAGAGATTTAGAAAGAGAAAGGGAGACCAAATCTTGTGTTATAATTTTGGGCATAGAGGTGGTTTTGTTTTACTCAGAGCAAAATAGGGAGCTACTTAATGGTTTCCTTCCTCTTATGTTACTGTTTTGAGAATAGAATATAGATTGGCAAGGGCAGAGGCAAGGAAATCTTGCATTAATAAGTAACAATTGTTTGGATTGGATGATAATACTTTAAGAAACTAGGTATTTCTTTGCAATGAATTTGATAGCTTTAACTTAATGTGTGAATGAATGTATATGTTGTGATGTAAATGTATATTAAGAGACTGGTTCAAATGAAAAGAGAACTATTTGGCTTTATATAAGCTTATTATAAAAGATAAAAAATGAAGTTAGTCATAGAAAAGAGTATGAGAGAAGGGATGGCATTATATTTAGTATAAACTTACAGAAATGGGAATCTCATTAGATTTTTACTATGTCTGTTAAGTTGAGTGTACAGTTAAAGACATATAACAGGTAGGGCATATGAGTCATCATTGAAAGTAATCACAAACAAGATAATCATATATGAAAAGATTTTTAGAGATTGTATCATTTGAAGGAAGGTATGCTTTTGACTCTCAAAGGTATTTCTGAACAGAAACACTTGCCTTATCTCCTACTTTATGCATCCTGAATATGTTTATCATAACGATTACTGCTAATTTTAAACTGAACATTTTTGTGTATATGTATACCTTATGGACTTTAGAAATTAAATTAGATTTATAGGAAGTCAAATGTTAAACATCAAAATTAAAAACATAACGACTTCCTCCTTTAAGTATTTTTGGCAATTTTATATGGCACAGAATCTTGAAGTTCTATTTGTGTTATTATGAAGTGATAGAAATAGCCCAAGTTAATTACTGTAATATACACTATAAATAAAAGTTGAAGGTTATTATTCCCCAAAACAATAAAAAGATGGAAACATACAAATAGTCCACTATCTCTAAGAATTTACTATCAAAAATAGGTCAGGTTGGGATTCTGGAAAGATGAACAGAATTGTTCGATAATTTGTGAATGTCCTTTAATTTCCTAATTAAAAAAAAATGATAGATAAGAGAGCAAAACCAAAAGGCCCATCAAAAATACATAAAATCAAGTGACATAACAGTTTCATGGCCTAAAAGAGCAGTGTGTAATCAAACCTGCCAGACCCACATGGAGACAAAAACTGCCCAAGGGAAAGTAGAGAGAAAGCAACTTGCCTCTTACTGCCCTAGGACTTGAGAAATTCAGGTCACCAATGATACTTGGCTATCACCAAAGATATTCTCTGTCAAGTATCCCAGTTCAAACTGAGAAGAGCATTTAAAACTTAGAGGGAATTTTAGGCCTAAACTTATGGGCGAATGAGAGGAGATTCTAAAAAGAAAAGATAGAAATGGTATGAACTCTATGACTTCTAAGAAACCAACACTCATATCAAGGAGAAGACCCTACATTGAGGAGAAAGTGTGGGGAGTATGATCAAAAGAAGCAGGACTGAGACTAAAGGCAGAAAAAAAAGGGGAGCAATATCTCAGAATACAAGTGAACATATGCCTGATCATTTTATGAACAAAACAAGAAAGTAGCTCTAGAGTAATAGAGTTAGCAATAATATGAAGGCCCATAATTACCTTCTAAAAATACAAAAACACTAATCTCCCTTAAGAATGAGCAATCAATAAAGAATTGTGATTGACTTCCATAGAAATCAGTATAGAGATATGAAAGAAGAAATAGCAGAATTACATCCCTGAAAAAGTGAATGTGTAACAGAAATATCTATTCACACACAAAAAATTAGAAATATAATGTAATATTTCTAATTAAGCTAAAATTAATCCAAAAATAATAGAAGCTCTGAAAGAACATCTTAAATCTCAGATAGACAAAAACCAAGAAATGAAGTTGAAAAAGAATGTATGAAAAATGTATAACAGGAATTAATTACACAATTTTTAAGAAGTCATCTCAGAAATAGTCAGAATTGGAGAAACACAACACAGAAAAAATCATGAATAATGTCATCTGAAGTATAATATACAGAAAAATTGGTATTTACATTTTTTAAAATAAATGAAGAAACAAATCAAATGAATGTGAACAATAGGATTAGATACACAGGATAAGCCAGAGCAAACCAACATAACTACAATAGGAATCCCTGGGGCACCTGGGTGGCTCAGTTGTTGAGCATCTGCCTTTGGCTCAGGTCATGATCCCAGGTTTCTGGGATTGAACCCCACATCAGGCTCCTTGCTCAGTGGGGAGTCTGCTTCTCCCTCCCCCTCTGCCTACTTGTGCTCTCTCTGTCAAGTAAATAAATTTTAAAAATATATTTAAGATAGGAATCCCCACATTGAAAACCAAGCAATTCAACAGAAATATAATTTAAAAAATTGAAAAACAAAAACTAGAAACACAGTTTTTACAGTTTACACATGAGAAAATCAACATAGGATGACCCACAGATTGACACATACTGGCAAAGTATTGGCTTTGAATAGAAAGAAAAAGAAAAATCTGTTTGGGTGTTTAGGCAGACTGGTTATACAATCTATAAGAAAAAGAAAAACAGTTTGCTCATCGTGCTTTTGGACAGTAATAACATATTTAAGATATTTGAACAAGGAAAATTAAGCCAGTATCTTATATTTACTCAAACTGGTCTGAGGTAACCATTAGGATCATAGAAAAACAGGAATATTTTTGTTCCTGAGTTCACCTTTAGAAATACAGGATGCAAAATTTCATACAATCAATTAAGAGGTTATTTATGTATCTTAATAAGTAGTGATTTTATCAAACTGTAATAGTATTTGGATTTCTTGGATACATTTAAATAGTGCTCTAAGACAGGGCTGTCACAATGAAGTATACATCATTTGCAATTAAGTTTTAATAAAAATACTAGATGTCTTCCTGAATTTTGTAGAACAAATATTTAATAATTACTTAAAGTTTTGATAATTTTAAAAAATATTTTATTTATTTATTTATTTATTTATTTGAGAGAGAGAATGAGAGAGAGGCATGAGAAGAGTGAGGGTCAGAGGGAGAAGCAGATTCCCTTCCAAGCACGGAGCCTAACGTGGGACTTGATCCCACGATTCCAGGATCATGACCCGAGCTGAAGGCAGTCGCTTAACCAACTGAGCCACCCAAGCACCCCTTGAAATTTTTAAAAAATTATTTTCCTAAGAGCCTGGTAGAGTAGTGGATTAAATAATGTCAATATGTTTAAAATAGAAGAAAGTAGTTAAACTGTAGGTTGTTTGCAGTTATCTAAGTAGAAGGCAGTGGAACCTCTGGTAGTCATGGAGAAGGATCATACTTGAGCTTATTTTAAAGAAAGAATTAGGAGGATTCCGTTACATAAAGGACATAAAAAGCTTTTTTTGAAAGAAGGGTATATAAAATATGACCAAGTTTTCTAGATGAGGAATCTAGAAAGTCACCTGGAAAAACCGTACTGACAGAACTGGGTTAGCTGGAAAGCAAATATATGTTGGAGGGTGATATGGAGGAGTTAAATTTTCTATATAGCAGTTTGAGGTGACAATCAACAAAACATTTTATATAGACAAGTAATAAGTTAGTGGTAAAGGCTATGGGTATAAATGTGGGGAATTTTTAGAGAAACACATGATGATGATGTAAAATTAAATAAGGATTCTAAAAGACTAAATGAAGAAAATAGAGCAAATTTCTAAAATTAAATAGGTTCCTATATTTTATGGTTAGTTGCATTTTTCCCTAGTGGTAAGGGTTTGCCGAAATATAGGATGATGCTAGAGGATATATATTTAAGATATATTCACCTTAGATTACTAACTGTCTAAGTAAGTCATTCTAAACAAATTAAATTTTCATCATGGTTGCTGTGGGCATATCCTATGAACACCCAACTCTCAATTACATTTTAACTTCTCGACTTACAATATAGTTATCATGGGATAGATTGTATCATGTATAAATAGTAGAAGGGAAATGCGTCCAAGTATGTAAAATACTTTATCTTTCTATGTAAAACTAAAATACTAGCTGTATTTGCTATTGCAGCATTGTCTTTTTTATAAGAAAAAGTAAGAAAACAGCCTAAGGCTGTGTCAACCCAATGTCAAAACAAATCGATAAAATCAGTTTGAGAACAGCAAAGTTATATGCTTATTTTAAATAGTTATATTTAGATTTTCATATGTTTTTCTGATTCTTAGCTGTACTTCTAATGTGCTAAAATACCTTATTTAATAATATAAAATTTTATCTCATTAATTTACATGCATATATCAAACATTGCAGCATTTTAAACATATTGTTTTAGGTAGTTTCTATGTTCAGTTTCTTGATTATTTGAAATATTCAGTTACATGATATGACAGCCTTTTTTTAAGGTCTGTATCCAACTGAGTTTTAGTTATGACAATATCATCACCAGTTGGAATATTTCTATTTTTTTAAAGATTTTATTTATTTATTTGACAGAGAGATCACAAGTAGGCAGAGAGGCAAGCAGAGAGAGAGGAAGGTAAGCAGGCTCCCTGCTGAGCAGAGAGCCCGATGCAGGGCTCGATCCCAGGACCCTGGGATCATAACCTGAGCTGAAGGCAGAAGCTTTAACCCACTGAGCCACCCAGGTGCCCCTCTATTTTTTTTTAAACTAAATCATATCACTTAAGAATTTGATCAAAAAGTAGTTTGCAAATTTTTTTTTAGAGTTTATTTATTTGTCAGAGAGAGACAGAGAGTACACACAAGCAGGCAGAGTAGCAGGCAGAGGCAGAGAGAGCAGGCTCCTAGCCTGCGGAGCAAGGACCCTGATTCGGGACTCGATCCCAGCACCCTGGGATCATGACCTGAGCTGAAGGCAGCGGCTTAACCGACTGAGCCACCCAGGTGTCCCTAGATTTCAAATTTCTAAAGCATGTTAGTCCATAGGATTTTACATAGCCTTTGTAGACACTAAAATCTTCCCCTCCATAGTCAAAGTGAAATAGGATTTCAATTACTAAAAAAAGTGAAATAGGATTTCAAGGCTGAATTATTTGTAAATTATAATATATTAAATTGGGGAAATAAAAAAGAGGAACTTAATTATACATTTTATGGGACTGATAACATTTAATTTCTTCATTTTTCATATTTTACTGATTCAACTTTATTGTTAATTAGTATATGATAAGTTAAATCAAGGCATCATAAACCAAGGTATAAGAAAGACATGAGCTAGCATTTGGTCTAGTAACAAGAAAGATGAGGAAAATTAACTTCCTTCCAGAGAAAATAACATGACTTGGCTACATCAAATTTATCTGTCTACCTATCTACTCTGTATCTACCTATCTACTTATTTATCTATCTAAAGTCTATTGTGCCTGTCTACTCATGTAACCAATATGACTGTGCATTGAAGGCAAGAAGAAAGAAAAAATCTTAGAGACTGGAAAATAAGTAATAAAATTGTCCCTAATTTTGGACATAATTGTTTGTGTGGCAAGTTCTACAAAATCTGTAAAACAATACTAAAGCTTATATACAAATTAGCATAAATGATAGAAAGTGATTCAACAATCAGTTGTAATTCTATATACTAGCCAAACAATGAGAAAATTAGAAATTAGAAAAAAGCCACTTGAAAATACCTAAAATAAAGTTTAGGAAGAAAGTACAACACATTGCATATCCACTACACCAGAAATAACGAAACTGTTGAAGTTAATGAAGACCAAATAAAGTGCTTTACATGTTCAGGAATGGGAAGATTTGATATTGTAAAGATGTCAGTTCTCAATAAATCAGTTTATAGATTCAGTGCATTTTTTCCCATTGTGCCTGTATTGAAATATAATGCACATACAATAAAATCCCTCTTTTAGTATACAAGTCTGTGGTTCTTACTGTTGGGGAAAAATAATGAGACTGGTGAGAAACCAAGAGACACTCAGAGAAGTAGGAGAACTTGGGTTTATTTTTCTCTGGTGGACCCAGACAAGCTTGCACTGGAAATTCTGGGCCCCAGGGGAGTGGGATTATAGGCCTTTTTATAGAGGAGTGCAGGGGTTCAGGTTCCAAGGGCTATGCTGACTGCTGGTAGATAGGTTTATACTTGGGGGAGAGAGGAGCTGCTTCAGGCTGAACAGTAGGGCAGGGAGCCTGTAGCTAGAAGCCAGTTTAAGGAAGCAGAAAGGGCTGGTTATCTCTTGGTGCCTGGTGGGGCTTTTGGTTATCTGCTGCTCTACTGATTGAGCTAGTAATTTTCTATCTACTGGGGCCTGCCTGCTTGAGCCTGCTCTGGGTAATTTTCCTCTTCATTACTATAGTCTTAGCGTTGGCAACTATCCACACAAGGTAATTTTAGAAAAGCTTTAGTGGGATAGGAAATTTTACACCAAGTAGCAGCCATATCCTCCCACCCATAGGCTCTGGCAACACATAATCTACTCGCTGTCTCTATGGATTTGCCTCTTCTGGACATTTCACATAAGTGCAGTCATGGTACTTTGTAAATGCCCTCTTTCAAACTGCAAAATATTTAGATACACACACATGTTGTAGTATGTGTAAGTGCTCCATTCTTTTTCATTGCTAAATATCCAACTGTATGGGTATACCACATTTTGTTTTTTCCATTTATCAGGTAATGAATATTTAGATGTTTCTGTTTTTTAGTTATAAAGAATAATGCTGCTGTGAACATCCATGTACCATTTCCATGTACCATCCATGTTCCATTTTTTTTTAATATATGTTCATTTCTCTTCAAAATATATCTAGAGTTTGGAATTGCTGGGTTATATGGAAACTCTACATTTAAGATTTTGAGGAACTGCCAGTCTATTTTCCCTTGTGGCTGTACCGTTTAACATTCCTACTAGCAGGGAATGAAGTTTAAAATTTTCTACCTCCTCATGAACACATTATTACTGTCCTTTTTATTTTAGCATCGTAACACATGTGAAATAATATTTTATCGTGGTTAAAATTTGCATGTCCCTAGTTACTTATGATGTTCAAGAATATTTTCATGTACTTACTGGCCATATATATATACCTTCTTTAGAGAAATGTCTATTAAAATCCATTTTGCGTCTCTGGGTGGCTCAGTGGGTTAAACATCTGCCTTCAGCTTTCGTCATGATCCCAGGGTCCTGGGATCAAGCCCTGCTCTGCGGGGAATCTGCTTTTTACTCTCCCCCTCTCTCAGCTCATGTTCCCTCTCTCTCAAATAAATAAATAAAAAAAATCTTTTAAAAAATAAAATAAATAAAATAAAACCTTTTTCAATATTTTAAGTTGGTTATTTACCTTTTCATTATTGAACTCTGAAGGTTTTTAATATACTCTGGATATGTCTCATGCAAGGTATATAGTTTGTAAATGTTTTATCCTATTATAATTGTTTTTTATTTTCTTTTTATTGTCTATTTTCTTTTTAGTGTCATATTATTTTTTGATGGTATTTTTTTTTTACTTTATTTAAGCTTTATTTAAACATATGATGTAACCCCACCCCCCTCACCCAACCCCTCTTCCCCCCACCCCCCTCAGTTTGTTTTATGACATTAAGAGTCTCTTTTGGTTTTTCTCCCTCCCGATCCCATCTTCTTTCATTTTTACTTTTCCTACCACCTTAACTCCCACCCCCGTTGCATCTCCACTTCCTCATATCAGGGAGATCATGTGGTATTTTTTGAAGCAGGAACATTTTGAATTTGATGAGTCTGAACTATCTGTAATTGTTTGTGCTATTTGTTATTATAGCTGGGAATCCATTGCTTACTCTAAAAGTACAGAGATTTATGCCTGTTTTTTTCCTCTAAGACTTGTATAGTTTTAGCTATTTAGGTCATAATACATTTCAGGTTAGTTTTTTATGTGCTGTGAGGTTGACACTCAACGTCATTCTTCTGCATATGGTTATTCAGTTGTCCTAGCACCATTATAGTTCCTTTCCTCAATAGTGAAATACCTGGCCCTAACTATCCTCAGTATATTCAATTTGTTCAATAGTAGAATATACTTAAGTAATTTTTGGCTTTTTAAACCTGTATTTCTGCAATAACAAGTAAAATAATTAGAATTCAATATTTGTTTGCAGGTTTTTTTTTTTAAGTAGAAGTTACATATGGTAAAATATACATAACTTTAAGATATAGTTCTGTGACTTTTGATAAATTTATACTCCCATGTAACCTACATACCTGTCAAAATAAAGAACATTTACATGATCCCAGGATGTTTCCTCAGATCCTACCTACACTTTTAGTGCCAAAAGGTAACATTTGTTATAAATATGGAAATGGAGAAGAGCAGAAATGAGCAATTTGAGTCCAGATATCAGTTTTTAAACACCAGTATCCACTAACAGAAACTAAGATTCCCTTGAGAAATGGATGATTCATTCCTACACTAGGAAAGGGAAATAGAAGTTGAGTCAGGCACATCCTGTTGTGTCAGAAAGAAGTGAAGTATCAAGAATCATGGAGACTTGTCAGAGGTTTCAGGGATCAGCATGACAGAGTTCACATTGGCCAGTCTGGCACAACTTGAGCACCAAAATAATTATTTACTGATTTATGTCTTATTAAATGAAAGAAAATAGTTATCACATTGACATAAAAATAAATGAATATGTAGATGAATAAATGCAAAAAAAGGGGAGGGATTTTCTCCAAAACAGTAACAGAAAATTTATGTAGAAGAAATAAAGGGGTTAGAAAACCATCAGTAGGTACTAAAAATATTAGATACATTTTGCTGATGATACTTATAGTTTCATCTGTGGCATGTAGAAAGCTTGAAAGTTGTCATTTTCATCTTTATAACAAGAAAAACCTGAACGGACTGAAAATAAACAATTTTTCTTGGATATACCAGAAAACTGACATGGCAGGAGACTTCTATCCCCAAACCTGCAGAGACAGTTAAATCCAAGGAGACACGGCTAAGATCTGCTTAATTGCAGCAGAAGCTATGATATGGTAGGATCTCAGAAGAAATGGTATTTTTGGTAAATCGCTGGAGGCTTAGTAGGGATGAACATGAGAGTGAGATATTCCTGGAGGCTGGGGTTTTAAGGGGGACCTATCATATTCATTTGATATATTTTCAGAAACCTCACTAGATTCTCACAAAGAATATCCAGGAAAAATACCCTTCTGAATGTGGCACAGGGAGAGGGAGAATAATTACTGAAATAAAACCCAGAGTCTTTTCCACAACAAGGCCTAGTGTCTCAAGGATGGAGATTTAATCAGAAGACTATATAGACTACTCTCTATTCTCTTCTTACCACCACAATAAGGCTCTACTATAGTAATAGTGGATTATTAATAGAAAAGTAGCAAGGCATTTATTCTCTCTGATGAAGATATTTAGGGAAACCTAAAATCAAGAGGAGAGACATAAACATGGACAGTAGAATAATTTGAAGCCTCTAGCATTTCTAGGTGCAAAAACTACTAATGGAGCCCATTCCCGATGAGATTAACATATGTCTTCACATACCAGGTCTATTTGCCTCAATTCCCTATCAATGGATACTTGTTTGCCTTTCAACAAAAAAATAACAAGGTAAGTGGGCAAGGAAAAAAGCCCAGCTTGAAAGACAAAACAGTTATCAGGAGCAAAATCAGGTATGAGACAGATTTTTGGAATTATTAGAGAATTTAAAACAAATGTGGTTACTTTGCTTAGAGTTTTAATGGAAAAGTAATTATGTAAGAACAAATGACAAATTTAAGAAAGATCAAAATAAAACAAATATAAGCAATAAAAAATAACATAACAAAATAAAATAAAAATTCTTATGATGTTATGATGTTCTTCAATCAGCTTGATGTGGCTAAGAAGAGGATCGGTGAACTTGTAGACAGAATAGATAGATCATTGGAAACTACCTAAATTGGATTACCAGGAAGGAAGGAAAGAGAAAAAAATAGCAGAAAAAATATTTGAAGCAATAATAGTCAAGAACTTTTCAAAATTAATGACAGATACCAAACCACAAATCTAGGATGCTCAGAGAATACCAAGTAGGACAAATACTGCCTCCCCCCACCAGCCCACCCAAAATATCTTGGTTTATATTATTCAAACAGAAGAAAACCAAAGATAGAGTAAATCTTGAATGAAGCCAGAGATGAGAGGAAACTTAAGTATAGAGGAAGATAGATAAAAATAATAGTGGACTTGTCAGAAACCACATTAAGAAGAGAGTGTAGTAAAATAAAATGTTGAAAGAAAAACAAGCATCCACATAAATGTTTTATATGCCATTGAAGCAAATGGGGAAGATATAAACAATTGGAAGCTCTGAGTAAAGAGTTTATGAGAGTTCTTAGTATTATTTTGTACATTTTGACATAAAATTATACCACAGAATTTAAAACTAAATACAAATTGTTACCTCAAAATAAAACTATCTTTCCAACTCACAACCCTGTAGAATTAGGCAAAAAGGAATGGAGAGATCTAACTTTTTCTAGGAGATTTCCTTGAAGTAAGGAATAAAAAATGTGAGTTAAGTAATAATGCATGGTGAAGGCTCTGCAGAGGTGAGAAGTACCTTGGCCAGAATTATGGAAAGGTGGAAAAGTTCACTTCTGGAATATATTTGACACTGGCCTATCATTTTCTTGCAACCAATAGTCCTGATGTTAGACATATCCCAGAATATTGTAGGAGCAAAATGAGAGTAGTGCTTCATTTAAAATTCATATCATTCTATTCTGACAAAAAAAAAAGAGGGAAAGGGGAAAAATGTGAAGTGTTAGTAAGGAAATTGGGTAGTTTCTCTGACTACAAATTCACTCAGCATAACATTAAGCACTACTATAGGATTAACCTGCATATCTGAGCAAAAAATGTTGGTAAGTTTACATTTAACAAGGGTTAAGAAATTAATTTACTGATTTCATAAGCACATAATAAGGAGTAAATGTTTAACCTAAAAATAAAGTATAAATTATATTTATATTATAAATTTAATATAATATAACATTTAGTTTAGATAACTATTTATACACATGGTCAAAATCCAAGTAATCCAAGAGTGTTTTTCAGGCAAAAATAAGTTTTAAACTTGTGAACATTTTAAAAGTTTTTCATGGAAAAAACTTCTGTGACAATTCCTATTTTCAACTCATTTTGTAACTGGTTAATCATAAAACCTGTTAATGTGAGCCAAAGGAATAGTTTATTCATGCAATATAAATTATTTCTAAGCCACTCCATGCTTCTTCCTCTGCCATCCTTATTAGAGATAATTGATGTAATTCGTGTATAACTGGGAATCCTATGAGCCTACAAATAACATTGCAATTATCACTTCATATTTCAAAAAAATTTATCAACTCTGACAACTTCCCACAATTCTGTATTTGATTCTAACTACAGGTTGATCATCTTTATTGTGATCTGAAAGAAGAATATGATTAACTATAAGAATATGATTAGTCCATTAATTGCTTATTATTTTTCTCAAATCAATGGTCTTTACATATATGCTTAGTTAGGAGTATCAGCTGAAGATATCAAAGTCTCTCCGAGCAGATATCAAGGATCACCTCTATGAAGAAAGCTAACATGCTGTTTATTTATGGAGTAGCAGTACATTAATGAATATGAATATATCATTTTTCCCTCAAGAAATCTTCATACTGGGCTGTGAACTTTACCTAAAAAGGGGTGATTTTTTTAATTCACCTTTGTATTTCCAGCATTTAGTACAATGTTTGGTGTAGCACAGTATACCTTGTGGACAACATAATGAAAGAAAAGAAGAGATAAGAAAAAGGAATGGGAAAAGGAGGAAGGGAAGGTGCTTAGATTTGAGGGTAGGCCTTCTGAGAACAGGTAAACTAAGTCTCATTTTTGTGGTAGTATTTTAAATGGAAATAGCATAAATATGCCCAGGAATACTTGTTAAGTAGATTTCTTTAATTGAGAATAAAACCAAGAACCTTGGTGACCTTGAGGCTTTATCATAGTTTAAATCAGTTGAGTAAAATATTTTGTTTTTGCAGTTTAATATTAAATTTAAAGCCAGCATGTATGGTATAAAAGGTACAGGCACTCTAGGAAGTCTGGAGAAAGGGGGTCTCACTGTTTTCCTTTGTACAATTTTTTGTCTGTTCTTGGGAGGCAGTAACATATATAGAGGTCAAGAGTGTGAGTTTGTGAACCAGCCCATTTTCATCCATTCCCTGACACTTGTCTTTGTGAGGTAAGATCTTAATGCTGTTTTAGCATGTGTAAAATGAAAGTAATCCACATCCACACCCAAGTCATCTGTGGATCAAAGTTTTTAACAATTTTTGCTAATCTGTTTGGTTTGTCAGGTTACCTCCTTGAGATTTTCATTTGTGTTTAGCTGAAGTGAATGAGATGAAGTATATTTTTCTATCATTGCTGGAAATTTAAGTTTCATTCTTTATTAAGCTTCCGTTAAGATCTTTTGCCCTTTTTCATGTAGCTTTTGTTTTTGTTTTTGTTTTGTTTTGTTTTGTTTTTTTGATATTTTATTTATTTGAGAGAGAAAGAGAATGTGAATGGGGACAAGAGCCAAGGGAGAGAGAGAATCTGAAGCCAGCTCCACACTGAACATGGATCCTGACGTGGAGCTTAATCTCACGACCCTGAGATCATGATCTGAGCTGAAACAGAGTCAGATGCTTAACTGACTGAGGCATCCAGGTACTCCCTTTTTAAATTTCAATTCAAATTGATTATATGCTTTTTTAAAAAAAAATTGGGGTTCTAGCATTGATCACTTAGCTCAGTTATATTCAAACTTTGATTTTTTTCTTAAAAATAAATATGAATTACTTTTAAAATACCATTATTACAAATATTTTGATTGTACTCAAGTTCTTTTTTTTTTTAAGTTTTTATTTATTTATTTGACAGACAGAGATCACAAGTAGGCAGAAAGGCAGGCAGAGGGGAGAGAGAGAGAGAGAGAGAGAGAGGAGGAAGCAGGCTCCTTGCTGAGCAGAGAGCCCAATGCAGGGCTCAATCCCAGGACCCTGAGATCATGACCTGAACCGAAGGCAGCGGCTTAACCCACTCAGCCATCCAGGCGCCCCCCCCCCTTTTTTTTAAGATTTTATTTATTTGACACAGCTAGAGAGGGAATACAAGCAGATGGGGTGGGAGAGGGAGAAGCAGGTTTCCCATGGAGCAGAGAGTTGGATGCGGGGCTCGATCCCAGGACCAGGAATAATGATCTGAGCCGAAGGCAGACGCTTAATGACTGAGCCACCCAGGTGCCCCTGCACTCAAGTTCTAAATGATTTTCAGTTTCCATAATAATTCCTTGATGAACTTATTTAATATTTAGGTAGTTTTCAAATATTTTGAAATACAGTCTTAATGGTCTTAATGATCTTGAGTTTTTGACCTAAATCCTTTATCTTCTTTCTTGAAAGGCAGGCTTACTAGCCCTAAGTTCCCTCAAAAATTTTTTTTCATAAATTCTCTCAATTTTTGTTTGTATGGGAAAGTATTTCTCCTTCACTTTTGAAGGATACTTTGGTAGGGTACAGAATTCTAGATTTTGGTCTTTTTCTCACAACAATTTAAATATTTTAGTTCATTCTCTTCATGTTTTGTGGTTTCTGAGAAAAGGTCAGATATAGTTCTTATCTTTGTTCCTCCATAGATAATTTTCTATTTTATTTTTTCTCTCTCTGACTTCTTTCAAGATCTTTTCTTTATTTTTTTTTATTTTCTGCAGTTTAAATATAATATGCCCAGTTTGCATATAAAATACCTATCTTTATCTTGACGCTTATTTTAGTAAGTGTTTTCTGAGCTTTCAGGAATTGTGATATGGTTTGTGGCACTAATTTGAAGAAATTTTCGGCTATTCTTATTTCAAATATTTCTTATATTCTTTTCTCTCTTTCTTCTAATATTTCCATTACACATATGTTACATGTTTTGTAATTGTGCCAGAGTTCTTGGATAGTCTGTGTCTTTTTTCTCTCTCTCTCTGTTTTTTTTTTTTTTTTTTTTTTTTTTTTTTTTCCTCCCCCCCCCCCTTCTTTCTTTTTTTTTTTTTTTTTTTTTTTTTGTTCCCTTCCCTCCCTCCCTCCCTTCCTTCCTTCTTGGATTTGATTTATTTATTTGACACAGAGAAAGAGAGAGCTAGAGAGCACAAGCAGGGGGAAGGTTAGAGGGAGAGGGAGAAGCAGACTCCCTGTTGAGCAGGGAGCCCAATACAGCTTGATCCCAGGACTCTGGAATCATGATCTGAGCCAAAGGCAGATGCTTAACTGACTGAGCCACCTAGGTATCCATCTTTCTTTCTTTACTTGTTTTGTTTTATTTTGAATATTTGTATTGACCCTCAATCTCAGAGACTTTTCCCTCAGTGGATCCAATCTACTAGTGAGCCCATCAAAGGCATTCTTCACTTCTGTTATAGTTATTATTTTTTTTTATTCTAGCATTTATGTTTTTTTTTTTTCCTTAGAATTTCCTCTCTTCTTACATTACCGGTCTGTTCTTTCATGGTGTTTGCTTTACCCACTAGGGCCTTTAGCATTATTGGTCATAATTGTTTTAAATTCCTGGTTTGATAATTCCAACATCTTTGCCATATCTGGTTTTGATACTTGCTATGTCTCTTCAAATTATGTTTTTGCCATTTGATATGCCTTGTAATTTTTTTCTTGAGAGCTGAACATGAGGGGCTGGGTAAAAAGAACTGTAGGAAGTCAAGCGTTAGTAATGTGATAAGGTGTGAAGGAAGGGAATCGTTCTATAGTCCTATGATTTGGTCTCAGTCTTCAGTGAGCCTGTGCTGCTGGACTGTGAACTTTGGAAGTGCTTCTCTATCCCTGCTGTGCCCCACTTGAGTGGGACAGGATGGCTAGAGATGGCCAGAGTTGGGTATTTGCCTTTGCCTTCTCCCATATGCTGAAGCTGGCTGAAATTGGATAGTTCTCTTCCTTCAGGTCAATTACCAGTAAAAAAAACAAACAAAAAAAAACCAAAACAAGTTTCTCTTGAGGGCAGAGCTTGTTAAGAAGAACAGAATGACCTTCACTGTAAGAATGTGGTCCAACTCTTGCAGGCAAAACATGAAATTGCACAACCACTCTTATGATTAGTTTCCCCTGGAGTTTCCCTTGGACACTGAGTCCTCAGCTGTTTGTCAGTTACAGGGTAGGTTTTCCTACCCCTGCATTGGTTCCAACAGGTTTCTGATCATGTGTTTATGCTCCAGTAAATTGTGATTCCCTGTATTCACCTGTCTCTCCAATCTTGGGAGCAGTTGTTTGCCCAGTGAATTCACATCTTTGTCAGATCAAGGAAAAGTTGTTGATACTCAGATTTTTTTTAGTTGTTAGTATGGAGTGAGGACTTACAAGCTCCTTACATGCCAAACCAGAAATCAGAAATCTTTCTTTTAAAATCTTAGTAGAATTACTATTTGTATTCTTTCATTTGTTCTCCAAATACATATTATACATTGGTTGAGTTCCAGGTGCTATGTTAGGTATAATAGGGGAAGGCATAAATGCATGTGGCTCTTAAACTTATTATTATCTTTTATATAAATGTATTTTAGTAAAATACATTATCTTTTAACAGATGTTTTGAACAATATCACAGGTTAGTTAACTTTCTACTGGCTATATATCTAAAAAGTTTTGAGATGGTTTCTATGCCACCCTTAAAAATTTGAAGTGCGTATAATAGATCAAATGAATTAAAGATGTAACGGAGTTATATTTATTTAATATATAGAAAGTATAACTGTCACTTTGATATACTAATTTGGGATATACATACATGCAGAAAAATGGTTTGATTATATATATACACATATATTTAATGTATATACACATTGTTATCACTGTGTATACTTTATTATGTATTTTATAGCATATATATACTTCTACATATGCATATATACTTCTTTTTATTCCCTTTTTTAAAATTTTTATTTTATTTTTTCAATGTTCCAAGATTCATTGTTTATGGACCACACCCAGTGCTCCATGCAATGCGTGCCCTTCTTAATACCCACCACCAGACTCATATATACTTCTAATTAAAGTTTCATGCAATTTTTTGAAGATTTTATTTATTGTGAGAGAGATTGAGCATGAGCAAGAGGGAGAGAGAATCTGAAGCAGACTCTGTGCTGAGCATGATCTGAGCTGAAACCAAGAGTTGGATGCTCAACCAGCTGAGCCACGTAGGTGCCCCAGTTTTATGCAATCCCAGAAACTATAACTCATATTTGATCTAACAACATTCTGTCTAATTTGTTAATATCCTAATGCACAAATCTCATGGCATTCGTAAAAATTGCAGTTACTCACTCATAACTTTGATACTTCTTGCTTTTGATAGCTTTGATAGCTTCAAATTCTGGAATTCTTCATGAACTATAGATTTCTTTGAAAATCAGAGAGAAAATGAAAACAAAAAAGAGGCAATAAATGTTGGTGTTTTGCAAGCCCCAGGAATCCCTAAGGCAATTTTAGTTGAGATATTATATATTGTATTAACTCTGTTACAAATTTCTGCTGCTTTTAAAAATAGATTCATGTTACTTACTAATAGATAATAACTTTTATTTAAGTCCTCATCTGACTCTGGTTTTCTCTATTTAAAGAGATGTACTTAATTACAATTACAATTTATGTAATACTGACTTGCTTCAAAATATGGTATGGTTAAGAACCATTTTCTCCTTTTTTTATGGGATCTTTTTCAATCCCAATGCACAACCATCTTGCCTGTCACATGTCATTTTATAACTGTTACAGAGATACAGCAGAAGTTTGTGTGAGTTCTGTTTTAAAAAGTCCCTCCAAGGGGCATCTGGGAGGCTCAGTGGGTTAAAGCCTCTACCTTCAGCTCAGGTCATGATCCCAGGGTCCTGGGATCAAGCCTCTAGTCAGGCTCTCTGCTCAGGGGGGAGCCTGCTTCCTCCTCTCTCTCTCTGCCTGCCTCTCTGCCTACTTGTGATATCTCTCTCTCTGTGTCAAATAAATAAGTAGGTAGGTGAAATCTTTGAAAAAAAAAAAGTCCCTCCAAATAAATGTATATCCCTAAATAAAGAAATAGGAGACTTGTGTCTCCCATCTTGACAAGTTTGCTATATCATTTATTTTTACTCTCTCATGATGAAGTGGTCATTTTAGAACCTGATACACTTTTCTCTTTGAAGGCAAATTGTCTCTTTATGAATTATTCTTTCAGTAGAATACATGTGTGTGTGTATATATATATATATATGTATATATATATATATATTTAATTATTTCTGTTTATCAGTCTTTGATAGTAATCTATGAGAGAGGAAAAAATTAGAATATCTGAAAGTGGTATATTACAAGTGAATTTTCTAAATTGGGATAGTCTCCCAATAGCCACACCACATTCCTTTTTTTTTTTTTTTCTGCTCTAGATTATCGTGGGAAATGCATAGTTGATTTCTTTTATGACTGTAGTTCTGTTCTTTTCTATAATTTTAATGTGTGACAGGTAAGGTTGGAAAAGTAGAAAATACCAGCCTGGAGAATGGCTAGATGTCTCAAAAAGACAAAAGCATTATAATACCGATTAGAAAAATTTGACATATTTATTTTTAGGTATAGTAATCGTTGGCTGTAAGTATTAATAAAATATATATAGTGCAAGAGTGGAAAACACTGCATTTTACAAACTAATATAGAATAGACTGCAAAGCTAAGGCCAATTACTATCAATTTAAATGTATTTTTATCTTTTCTATTGTTTGTATCTTTAGTTCAAGGAACTCAAGATTACTTTTGGAGCTTATAACAAGTACTTTGTTATGAGACATAGATGACACTAGTGAACTGCATTACATATACTGAAAATATATTATGCATCCAGTTTTTTTGAATTTACTATTTTAGTTTTGTGCAATTCTTGTTTCCTCTTCTTAGTAATTGACAAATAAATACCAAGTATTGAAATATGTCTACGAAGTTAATAAACTACAATTACTTAGGTAGTATTTGTTTTTAATTAAAAGTATTCATCCTTTAATTCTTGCCAGTTCTACAGTGAATGGCAAGCAACTGAAAGTCTGATGTTAAGTGTAGCTATTCCAGATGTAAGTAAATTCAACACAATCCACATAGAGCACAGTTTGAATAAAGGTTACTAGTCTTATGAATGAAACACAAGCAGTATGAAACATAAGCAGTATAAGTTAACTCTGTACTCCTAATCCCTGAATATTGTTCTGTTTTATAAAGCTTGGAGAGGAAAGAAAGATTTGTGAGAAGATAATCTCTGTTTTTCAAAAGATATCATGTGTCATGTTAATATTCAGGACTCTTCAAATGATTTTTATTATTCCTTCAAATTTTTATTAACTGCCTGATATATACAAAATATAATCTAGATTCTGAAGATGTCGAATGGGCAAATTTTGGTCCATATTCTCTAGGAATTAAGAGACTAGTAATGGAGAAAGAGTAATCACAAAGTAATTTCTAAATGCTTAAAGATTATGAATACGAAGTGGAGGAGGGACAAAAAAGTGATTAGGTTGGCCTAGGTAGATTTGGCGTTGAAGGAAAGATGTCACCAGAGGTCATTATAGAACCTGAGACATAGCATATTACCATAAAGTACAGTTTTTGTTTTTTTGTTTTGTTTTGTTTTGTTTGGAGAGGTTGTATATTTAAGGGTAAAAAGATTTGATTTCTTTGTCACTCTTTTTCATTAGATTTCAGTGTTCTGTTTCTACTGTCTTTAGAGATGCACAGATTATACTAGTAGTTACATAAGATACAAAAAATAATATATAAAAGTCATTCCCTACCATTTCATTTCCACAGTGAAACTACTTAGCAGGTGACATGCTAATATTTGGAAAGCCAAATATCAATAAAATCTCCCTGAGAAGAGAAATGGTGATTACTAATTGGTTGGATACACTCTGTTTTCTTGTTCATTGATACAGAAAGTTCAGAATAAGCATAAGCACTACAAAGTTTGTTTATTTCAGTGTGAAAACTCTTTCTTTGGTGATGTATGTAGCAGAGGTGGCAGTATACTCATGTTTGATTTTAAGGCAACAGACATCTGAACATTTTAAAGGTAGATTCTGCTAATGCATACTATTCTTTGTTCTAGATAGGTTAATTGAATTTCAAAGACTGTTTCTTAAACTGATTAGATTATAAATTTTATGCTCAGTTTTGCTGAATAATATTTTTTCAGTGAATTAATTCCCTAGGAACTAATTAAAGCAGTAGCGATATATTTTGGATAGCATCTTTACTTCCTTGATTGCATATTTTTATATAAGTAAATTGCTTGTGATACTGGACATTTCTATTCCCAAGACCATAATAACGAAAACAGGTTAATTTCCATTGTTCGGTAGAGTAAGATATTATCTATATCTGACTTTTAAAAATTAAGCCCAGGGGCACCTGGGTGGCTCAGTGGGTTAAAACCTCTGCCTTCAGTTTGGGTCATGTTCCCAGGATCCTGGGATCGAGCCCCGCATTGGGCTCTCTGCTTGGCCAGGAGCCTGCTTCCCCCCTCTCTCTGCCTACTTGTGATCTCTGTCTGTCAAATAAATAATCTTTTAAAAAATAGATAAAAATAAAAATTAATCCCATAAAGGTTTATTAATTAATATATGTGTATATGTTTTGTAAAATTCTTTGGAAGATTAAATTAGTGTTTTATATATTTTTCTAATCTAGTGCATTTTCCTAAACTAAAAGAAAAATTTTTTTCCATGAAATAATTTATTAATCAGTTGTAATTTGGAGATTAAGAAAATGGCAAGCCTTGTTGACATGGATTTTGAGGCACAGTCAGAACTTGGGCTGGGAGTAGGGGCAGAAATGGGAATGGTATAGTTAAGAGCAATATCATTTATTCAAAAAAGAGTAGAGGCACATATTATGCTATATATTTGCATTTGTAGGCTGAAGTGATGTACAAATTGAGTTCCATAACAAGTAGGGTTATCTCATTGTTTCAGCAAGATATTTGAGCTTTTTTTTTCCAGTAGAAATGTTTGCCATCTAGCTCTAAGACACTTGAAGTCAGTAGTAATTACTAAATATCTTCAAATTCTTGGCCCAGTTGTTCTCTCTGTAGAAAGAAAATCAATTAATACTTCTTCAATGATAACTACAACTACCCAGATAATTGTTTTTTATCCATATAATTTTCATTTCTTATTTTTTTGTCACATTAGGGTTTATTTAACTGGGCTAGTTTAAAATGTAAAATTTAAAACTGAAAGTGCCTTTGAATTCTCTTTTCATAATGTGTTGCCTCTGTCACTTATCAAGGTCAGTATACACTAGTAGTTCTTAAGCTTTATTGTGCACAATAATTACCTTCAGAGTTGTTATGTGTGACTAATTATTGTGTTTCATTCATAATTACTGATTAGAATCATAAGGCATTGTCTAGGAGTCCACTTTGTAATAATTTCCATAGGAAATTCCAATTCAGGCTATTGGGAGTGCACCCCAGGCCTTATTTATACTTTTAGTTGAAATCTAACATCACTCATTTCTACTTTTAGTTGAAATCTACCCATTTAGAAGTCTCATAAATCACACAAAGAAAAAATATATATCTTTAGTATGAATCATCTTGTGCATTAAACATTTTAAATTTAAATCTTTGTCCTTTCCTATTGTGATTCCAGTAAGCTGTAGTCACTTCCGTCATCTATTTTCTAGCTAACATCTGTGTGAAAATCTTCTTCCCACTCTAGCAGCTTGTATGCCAGCCAGTCACAGAACTCCCAAGTTTGGAGTGCTATTCTTATGTAATTGCTGCCTGTGGAAGGTAGTACCGCTGTGCAGAATGCTAGTTCATTAGTTATGGGTTAGATGGAACTTGGGAATCGAAACAAGAAACTCTTCATTTCCTTCAAATCAACCAGAGCCTCCACTGCTCTTCTTATATAGGGGGCTGATTCCAATTGCAAAATCAGGTGAGCACACCCACACAGAGCGCATCATTCACTAGCAGCAGGTCATCTCCTTTTCTCCCTCTAGCTTAGCTCCATGGGACTGCCAGCTGCAGAGCAAATGTAGTATAGCCCCCTTGCATAGAAAACTGATTTCTACTGAGTGGGAAATTGATGAAGATTGTGTGATTCTAGTCAATTTCACTCACAATGGGTAAGAAGCGCCTGTGCACAAGCTGGTATGACACTTCCAGAGCAGCTGCTGCCCTTTACCTGAGCCTAGTAAAGATGCAGAAAAGAAAGTGGAGCAGATAAAGAAACAGGGAGACAAATAGGCAAGCTATCTTATTTTCTGGCTTTTCACATTTAGAATTTCACATGTGATCATAGTTTTACCTGAAGTAAACATCCAAATAGTTCATAAAGATTCAAACAATACAGGATTTACTTTCAGTGTACTACACAAGAAGACACAAATTTATTTATTTTTTATTATTTTTAAAAATTTGTTTTCAGAATGACAGACCACCAGTGAATCATGAGTTTTTATAAAGATTTTAGATAAAATTTTACTTTAGTGCAAACACTGTTAGAAATTGTCAGAGTTAAATGTCTAACTTGATGATGTCACCTCAGATTTATAAGAAAGATGATAAAGTTATATATATGTATATATATTTTAAAGATTTTATCTATTTATTTGACAGACAGAGATCACAGTAGGCAGAGAGGTAGGCAGAGAGAAAGGGGAGAGAGAAGGGGAAGCAGGCTCCCTGCTGAGCAGAAACCCTGATGTGGGGCTCCATCCCTGGGCCCTGGGATCATGACCTGAGCTGAAGGCAGAGGCTTTAACCCACTGGGCCACCCAGGCACCCCAAAAGATGATAAAATTATAAACTATGGTTTCTGAAATTCTCTGTCAGCCCTCCATATCATCTTTAACTAACACACTTACCTACCTACAAAGAGGGTAAATCAATTATCCAAAGTCCCAGGAGAGGAAATGTCCCTCAGGCCCCTCTCTTTTACCCAGGGATCTGCCATCTCTTTTGCCTCTGCATCCTTATTCATGATACTTGCCCTTTTTCCCTAGAATATAAATGTGCTCAAGTCATTTTTGGGGCAGTACACATACACACATATTCAGACTTTGCTTTCCAGCTATAGCTCGCTTGCTCACTCTCTCTTGCACTCTCTTGTGCACTCTCTCATGCACTCTCTCAAGCTCTCTCTCTCTCTCTCTCTCTCTCCATTTTGCAACTAAATTCTTTCAGAGTCTTTTGGTATAGTGTCTCAACCCATTAACATCTATATGTATCCTCCTGACTCTACTAAAATTTCTCTGGAAAAGCAATTCACTGGTAAATTCAACATTTCTAAGAATAATAGACATATCGTACTCTGATTCACTTCATTCAATATTGTTAACCATATTTTTTCTTCTTAAATAATTTGCTGATGAAAAATGTGATACCATTTATCCTGCATTCTCCATTTAGACATTTCTGTTCCCTCATTTTCCTTTATTCCTCTTTTTCTATTAAATTTTGATATTTCATGGAGTTTTTACTTTTGCTTTCTTCTTTGTAATTGCTCTTATGGTTTTACTATAAGTATTACCTTATGGACTATGAATATGCTATATCAACAAATTCCCCATTTGTAGAATATCAAACTGGACCTATCCCACCTTTTCCATTTGACCCCATTTCAAATGTGTCCCCCTCATTTTTTTAATCACTCAGAAAATATCAGGACTGTCCTTTTAATCACCAAACCTAGAAATCTAACAGCAATCTTGATTTCTATTTTCCCTCAACTTCTATGTTTAAGGATAAAAATCTGCCAATTCGGTCTTAATGTTTTCTTGACCCTCTTGCTCTCTCTTCCTGTTTCAGCTGTGGTCCTTTAAGCCCTGGTTATCTGTTACATTGCCTTAGTACAAACTCCTCTTTGCCTAAAGAATTGGATCCAGATTCCTTAGCATTTCTCTTAAAGCTTTCATGACAGATCCCTGACTATACTCTTTTCCTGCCTAACACTTTCATACTCTAGTAGGAAGAATCTTTTGTCAGTTTTTGGAACCATCATGTTTTTTCTTGCTTTTAAAATATATCCATTTTTTTTGTTTCCTTCTTTGGTGGTAAAGCATTCTTTCCACATAGAGGATTGTTACTTTTTTTTAGTTAGCTATTCCCAACTTTTTAGCTGTTCATCTGCAGGAAAATTTCCTGAATCCCAAGCTAGATTCTGGAATTCTTACTTTGTGACTAACAAAGATGGATAACATTATGGATCTTTTTGCCCAAGAAACTCAAAGTGCTTTACAAAAATATTCATAGTTTGACTAAACATGTAAAGTCATGTAACGGTCATCTATGTTCATCTTCTGTGCGCTGGGTTGGGGCTATGGATCTGGAAGAAAAAAATAAGCTACATGAGTCTATTTGTTCTCCAACAACTGAAACAACTCAGTTGAAGATCTGCAACATATGACCATTTCACTTATTACAACCATTAGAGAAGCAGGATTCATTGGTTAATTGACTGCTGTCAGATTAAGAAAATAATTAATTTTATTAAGTCTATTTTCAAAAAAAAATCCTTGTACATCAGAGTATTTTCAATGAAGTATTTAGTAACCACTAAATGGGTTTTTTCACTATGATCCATAACCACAATATGATTCCACAAATTGGGAAATTGAAAACTCTATAAAGGAGACTTATAGTATTAGATCTTACATGTAAAGAACTTGGCAGTCATGATTCCTGTCCTTACAACAAGAGGAAGGACAAACTTAGAATCAGTGAATTCACTTGGACCCACCAGAGACCAAACTACCACACCAAAATATGTAGATGTGTGCTCATCCAAAGACACATGGTCAAGATTGCTTGCCCGGAACAAAAGCTGGAACCACACCAAAATATGTAAAGGTGTGCTCATCCAAAGACACATGGTCAAGATTTGCTTACCTGGAACAAAAGCTGGAAAAACTGATGGGAAAAACTTAAAGAAAGAATGTCATAAAAGGAATAAATGAAGTTAAGTTATTATCTTTTATCTTTAAGATACTGCTTAGTATAATGATAGTATAAATGTTTAATAATAGCATGTGGGTAAATGAGATGAATAACAATAACATAATAAAGGTTGAAAAAGATTTGGAAACACTCTGTAATAAGTACCTGTCCTACATATGAAGCAATATAGGGCAATTTGAAGCTGGACTTAGATTAATTAAAATGTATAATAAATTTTAAGGTAATAACCAAAAAAAAACAGTTTTAAAAAACTATAGATTCTAGTCTTATCTCTAATATGTAAAGAGATTGGAAGTTATGATTCATTCTTGCAACAAGAAAAACTGAACAAATCAGAAATTAATGAACAAATTGGAAATTACTTAAGAGACAAAGTTCTGTTGAAATGATCAGAAAATTGGAATCACAGAACAAAATCTCCATCTCCATAATCTAGAAATACATAGGAAAATCAGAGTTCCTAGTTAGAGCTGTTAACCTGAGCATATGCCCATGGAGCCATATAACGGTAAGAACATTGAAAAGGTTACACTGATTACTTGCTGAAAGATGAATGTGGAGTAGTGTGAGTGAGAACCACTTGAAGGCCATAGTCTTATAGGGACCCCTATATTGTACATCAGAAAATGCCTCTAGGTTCTCATAGTGAAGAGCTGAGAAAGATCTCTTTGTGTCACTGACAGGGGGATAGAAATAGTAATCATTGTGAAATATACTCAAAGCCTTCTTCATAGCAATGGCCTAATCTCTAGGGAAGGGCTTTCCTAGAGATTATTCTAGTCCAATAATCCTTCTACTTGAGTGCCCTCTAACCTTTGAGTTTATCTAAAGGTGAAAAGAAACGCTATACTATTTGCAAAACACTTTTAAGGGTCACAACTAGCGACAACAGTCAGCCAATAAATCACAGTTTTATCCTTAAGATTAAAGCCTCTTCACACCTATCTATAGTTACCTAGATGGCTCCAGAATAGAAAGAATGGATCACAATAGCAAGAGCCATAAATCAGTCTCTTTCTTCCAAAGTCAGAGTTAAAAGGGGAGCTGAAAGCAAGGACACTAAAAGAAATTTGAAGCTTCTGGTACTTTTAGGTAGAACAAATATTCTGCAGAATCCAGCTCATAGCCAGAATCACATAAATCCTCATACAAAAGGTCTATTTAATTCAGTTCCCATATATTTAATACTATATGTCCAAAGCAGAAGAAATCTCTGAAATAAGAGTGTCTGAATAGTTTTCCAAATGAATGAAAGAAACTCACAGATTGAGGAAGTTCACTGAACATCAGACAGGATAAATACAAGCAAAGGCAAATAAAAAAGAGAACAGAAACGTACTTAAACAGCAATAAATCAAAAACAAAGGGAAGATATTGAAAGAATAGTGGGGGGAAACCTTACCTAAGGAGGAACAAGGGTAAGAAATAAATTAGCTTTCACACAAGCAAAAAAAGACTGGAGTGAAATTTTTAAAGTGTTGAAAGAAAGACTAGCAACCTACTTTTCTATACGAGAAATTTGCATCTTAAAATGAAGGGGAAAGAAAACTTTTCTGACCAAGAAAAACTGATGATATTCATCTCCAGAAGTCTTGACTTACAAAAAAATATTAAAAGGAGTTCTTCAGGTAGAGGAAAAATGTGTCAGCTACATCAATCCATATAAAGAAAAAAAATCATTGTATAAAGAATATATGAAATAAAAATATTTTAATTTTTATTCTTAAGGAGTGTGAAGATTAACTGAGTATTTGAAATAATGACAGTAGTGATGTGTTGGACATTTAAAGCATAGAGGTAAGTGAGTCAAATGACAAGAGTGTCACAAGGAATGGGAGAGAGGAATGAAGAATGATATGTTATAAGGTATCTGCACTACCCACAAAATATTATTATGTTGTTTGAAGGTTGATTGTGTTAGTTTTAATGTTTATTGGAAATTCTAAGTCAACCATTAAACATATTTTTTAAAAAGAATGGGATAATATAATAATATATAAAATGCTCAGTTAAACCCAGAGTAAGGAACTGCTGGCAAAATAAAAGAACCAAAGAGTAAGTGCAAACTAGAGAACAGTTGCAAGCATGGTAGCTATTAACTGAATTATACCACTTATCACATTAAAGGTTAGTGATCAAAGTACATCCACTAAAACACAGAGACTGACACAATGAATAAAGAACTAAAACCAAGCATATGTTGAATACAAAAAATGTACCCAAAATATAAAGATTCAGATTGGTTCAATGTAAATGTATGGAGAGAAGTATACCATGCTAACAACAATCAAAGGACTTGTAAAACTATATTAACTTAAGAAAGAAGCATAAGTCATATCATGAAAATTGTCAGAGATAATAAGGGCATTACATAATTAGATAGGAATCAGTTTTCTAAGAAATCATAACAGTCCAAACGTATCTGCACATAACAAAAGTATCTAAGCACATAACACCGAAATTGATGGAACTGAAAAGCAAAACAAAAAATGGTTATATTATATTATATATAATGTATTTATATAACATATATTAAAATATATAATTGATGACTTCAAGGTCCTATTTCAGTAAATTATAGATTAAACAAGAAACTATCTAGTAAGCTGAATATGCCAATAATTAATTTGGCCTAGTTGACATTTATGCAATACTGTTTCACAACAGAATACATTCTCTACAAGTTAATGTGGAACATTTGCTAAAATATACCAAACTCTGTCCTATAAAACACACTAAAATTTTTAAATGGGGGCTGCTGGGTGGTACAGCTGGTTAATCATCCAACTCTTGGTTTTAGCTCAGGTCGAGATCTCACGGTCCTGAGATTGATCCCCACGTCAGGCTCTGTGGTCACCATGGAGTCTGCTTAAATTTCTCTCTCCTTCTCCCTCTGCTCCTCCCTCCGCCTGCCCCTCTGGTTTCCCACCTCTCTCACTCTCTCCCTATGTCTCTCTAATAAATAAATCCTTAAAAAAGTGTAAATGGTTGGACATTGTACAAAGTATGTTTTAGAGCAAAATGGAATTAAACTAGAAATCAATAACAAAAAGAAAAGTCTCAAATATTTAGACATTAAACAATATACTTTGAATACATGGGTCAAAAATGCATTCTAAGAAGAAATTAAAAAGTATTTGAACTAAATGAAAATAAAACTAGTACATACTTATCATCACTGAATTGTATACTTAAATAAAAATGATTAAAATGGTAAATTTTATGTTATGTATATATTACCACAATTTAAAAAGTCATAGGAAAATACAACTTTTAAAAAGGAGACAAAATTACTGATTAAAAAAATAGGAGTAAAGAGAAGTCCTGTAACTTACAAAGACTCAATAGCAAATGTAATATAAATTAAATGTTCTTATTCATAAAACAAGTTGTAAAAAAAGAGAAAACAATGAAAATATATATTTACAGAATTGTATTCATGGAGGAAGTATTATGCAGTAATCAGATAATTCAGAGCTACATACATTTGTGTGGATAATCTAAAAAATCTAATGTTAAATTGAATAATCAATTTTCAAAGCATAATGTTGATTGACAGAATCAAGTGGCTGAATTATGTGAACTGAAAGGTATCATTTATACATTGTATCATTAAAAATACGCAGTGATTTTATTGATATGTCACTATAAATAAACTAAACTAAATAAAATTAAACTAAAATAAACTAAATAAACTAATAAGCTAAATAAACTAATATTTAGACTAAATAAACTAAAACTAATAAACTAAATAAATTAAACTAATAAATAAAATAAAATGTAAAACAAATGTAACAACAATGACTGGAAATGTGAATATAGCCTTTTAAATAAAGGAGAATGGGGAGAAATATGAAATCTATTATATTCATATCTGTAATGTTTTGTTTATAGCTATTTTTAAAAAGATGAATATGAATAGCAGACCATTAGAATTTGAAAGAACTGAGAGACCAGTAAATTGGTATTTACCATATTATCAGATGAGCTAATCTCTATGTTTGGGACATTTCATAAAATAATAAAAATAACTTAAAGAGGAGTTGGTAGCCACAAACAAGATAACCAAATACACACAAACAGACCAAAATCAGCCACTGACACCACTAAAATCCATGGGAGAAATATAGCTTTTCTATTAACAAAAATTAGAAGAAATTTGTATCTTCACAAAATTAATAAATAGAATTTTAAACGTTATATTTAAATATCCCTGTTAACAGTATATGTTATAAAAAGTTTTGTTCCCCCAAAATGTAACTTTAACCTTGAGTAAAGAATTTGACAACATTTTAAGTTTTAACATGTCGTTTTGTTAGTTTCTTAATAACAGGTTATAAGACCACAGAAATCCCTGAATAGCCAAATCAATCTTGAGTAAGAGGAACAGAGGTAGAGACATCACACTTCCTGATTTCAATATATATTACAGAGTTATAGTACTCAAACAATATCATATTGACATAAAAACAGACACATAGATAGATGGAACAGAAGGAACCCCACACATTTGTGGTTAATTTATGTCAAAGGAGCTAGGGAATATACAATGGAAAAAGTCTCATAAATAAACAGTGTTAGGAAAACTGGACAGCCACATGCAAAAGAATGAAGCTGGATATCTATTTTACACCATACACAAAAATCACCTCAAAGTGGATTAAAAACTTGAATATAAGTCCCAAAACCAGGAAACTCCTAGAAGACAACATAGGAGGTAATCTTGACAAGGATCTTAGCAATGACTTTTGAATTTGACATCAAAAACAAAGGCAACAAAGGTAAAAATAAACAAGTGGAAGTATCTTCTACTAAAAACCTTCTGTACAACGAAAGAAACCATCAACAAAATGAAAAGGCAACCTACCAAATAGGAGAAAATATTTGCAAATTTTATATCTTATAAGGGGTTAACATCCAAAATATATAAGAAATGCATGTAACTCAATAGCAGAAAACACACAAGCAATTGGATTAAGCAATGGACAGAAGACCTGAATAGATATTTTTCTCAAATATGAGAAACAAATGGCCAGCAGGGACATTTAAAAGTGTTTGATATCACCAGTCGGCAGGGAAAGGGAAATAAAAGTCAAAGCCACAATGATACCACCTCATACCTGTTAGGATGTGTGCTATTAAAAGGAAAGACATAGGGATGCCTAGGTGGCTTAGTCAGTTAAGCATCTGCTTTTGGCTCAGGTCATGACCCCAGGTCTTGGGATCTAGTTCCACATCAGGTTCCCTGCTCAATGGGGAGCCTGCTTGTGCTCTCTCTCCTTTTTATAAATAAATAATTAAATAATTCTAAAAAAAAAAAGGGAAGTAATAACAAATGCTGGTGAGAATGTAGAGAAAAAGGAAGTCTTATACACTATTGGTAAGCCTAAAATGGTGTAGCCACAATACAATACAAAAATTAAAAATAAAAATAATAGGTTCTTAAGCAAAAATGGAAATTTTGTGTCTGGAGAGAATTATTACATCAAATATGCCAGATGAATTCATAATTAAAGTGATAAAAAGTAATAAAAGTAATCACTTTTTAGATACATAATAAAATGATAAAAAGAAGAAAGTATTTATATCCTTAAATATTATTTCATTTAATTTTACATAAATCCTTACACAAGTCTTTAATAAGTTGAGGAAGTGATAAACTTTTCTAACAGAGTTTGTTCTTTGCATATAAACTTGTCAATTACAGTTGTTTGGCAATTTGCTCTAAAAATAAATTCATAGTTTTCATTATGTATTAGGATTTTTCAAATCTCCTATGTAGTTTCACAGTGTCAGACTATTTGAAATCCTCTTAACTCATGTTGAAATACCAATTATTTTCTTTCTTTTCCCTTGTAAATCTCTGCAGAAAATTAATTTGAATTATTTACTGAGAATTGGTAATAGTTACATGAAGGTTGAATATCTTGAACAATAAAAATTCAACCATTTGGCAGTGTGCCTGGAATTTTTTTATTATAGATTATTTTTTACTAAGTTATTTGTCATTGCCCCAGGTATCTTATTTAATATTTATTCATTAAGTTTTAATATCCTCATACTATGTACCATACCTGTTAATAACCATTACTATGGGTTCATCTTAAAAGGTACTTTATTATCAGTATAAATTATATTTTACTGAGAACTTTTGTGTGCATCACTTAATGGAATAAAGAGCATGAAGTTAGTAAAGTTGTTATCATCTAGTAGGCCCTCGGTAAACAGAGGATTAAGTAGCCCATAGGGGGGTATCAAAAATGCAATTCCATTTTAAGGAATAATGAGTGCTGACTGACTAGTTTATATTATTGAATTATAAGTGGCAAATTTTAAATATAAGTAACAAACCTATATTATCATTATTAAATGATAATATAACAAATATTATTTTATATTATTAAAATATAAGCGACAAATTTAAAATTAGTCTGATTTTTTACATGGTTGTCTGCAGGATTTTTTTTTTTTAACGTCATTCTCCTGCAGTAAGAAAATTTGATGGCAAAATCCATATGAAGTTGTGGGTGAAGCTCACCAGGATTTAAACATCATAAATATATGCCAATCATTTCTCCATTTAGCAGGCTACTACCTAATGCCTCCAGTTTACAAAGATGTTTCTATGTTATTTTCTAAGCTTGTTGTGGATCCAAGTATTTGAATATTGGGGATAAAAACAGTCCAACTGAGAATTCTGTTTGCAAACTTCTGAATTATGTACCAAGATAGTAGGTAATTATTTAATTATTTTTTATTTAAGCATTTTTTTAAATTTAACATATAATGTAACCCCACCACCCTCTCCCAACCCCTCTCCCCCCCACCCCCCTCAGTTTGTTTTATGACATTAAGAGTCTCTTTTGGATTGTCTCCCTCCCGATCCCATCTTGTTTCATTTTTTCTTTTCCTACTACCTTAACCCCCATCCCCATTGCATCTCCACTTCCTCATATCAGGGAGATCATGTGATAGTTGTCTTTCTCCAGTTGACTTATTTCGCTAAGCATAATACGCTCTAGTTCCATCCATGTCGTCGCAAATGGTGAGATTTCATTTCTTAATAATACTTAATAATACATAATACTATGGCTGCATAGTATTCCATTGTATATATATACCACCTCTTCTTTATCCATTCATCTGTTGATGGACATCTAGGTTCTTTCCATAACTTCGCTATTGTGGACATTGCTGCTATAAACATTCGGGTACACATGCCCCTTTGGATCACTACGTTTGTATCTTTAGGGTAAATACCCAGTAGTGCAATTGCTGGGTCATAAGGTAGCTCTATTTTCAACATTTTGAGGAACCTCCATGCTGTTTTCCAGAGTGGTTGCACCAGCTTGCATTCCCACCAACAGTATAGGAGGGTTCCCCTTTCTCCACATCCTCGCCAGCATCTGTCATTTCCTGACTTGTTCATTTCAGCCATTCTGACTGGTGTGAGGTGGTATCTCATTGTGGTTTTGATTTGTATTTCCCTGATGCCCAGTGATGTGGGGCACTTTTTCATGTGTCTGTTGGCCATCTGGATGTCTTCTTTGCAGAAATGTCTGTTCATGTCCTCTGCCCATTTCTTGATTGGATTATTTGTTCTTTGGGTGTTGAGTTTGCTAAGCTCTTTATAGATTTTGGATACTAGCCCTTTATCTGATATGTCGTTTGCAAATATCTTCTCCCACTCTGTCAGTTGTCTTTTGGTTTTGTTGACTGTTTCCTTTGCTGTGCAAAAGCTTTTGATCTTGATGAAGTCCCAATAGTTCATTTTTTCCCTTGCTTCCTTTGCCTTTGGCTTTGTTCCTAGGAAGAAGTTGCTGCGGCTGAGGTCGAAGAGGTTGCTGCCTGTGTTCTCCTCAAGGATTTTGATGGATTCCTTTCTCACGTTGAGGTCCTTCATCCATTTTGAGTCTATTTTCCTGTGTGGTGTAAGGAAATGGTCCAATTTCATTTTTCTGCATGTGGCTGTCCAATTTTCCCAACACCATTTGTTGAAGAGGCTGTCTTTTTTCCATTGGACATGCTTTCCTGCTTTGTCGAAGATTAGTTGACCATAGAGTTGAGAGTCTATTTCTGGGCTCTCTATTCTGTTCCAATGATCTATGTGTCTGTTTCTGTGCCAGTACCGTACTGTCTTGATGATGACAGCTTTGTAGTAGAGCTTGAAGTCTGGAATTGTGATGCCACCAACTTTGGCTTTCTTTTTCAATATTCCCTTGGCTATTCGAGGTCTTTTCTGGTCCCATATAAATTTTAGGATTATTTGTTCCATTTCTTTGAAAAAATTGGATGGGATTTTGATAAGCATTGCATTAAATGTGTAGATAGCTTTAGGTAGCATAGACATTTTCACAATATTTATTCTTCCAATCCACGAGCATGGAACATTTTTCCATTTCTTTGTGTCTTCCTCAATTTCTTTCATGAGTACTTTATAGTTCTCTGAGTATAGATTCTTTGCCTCTTTGGTTAGGTTTATTCCTAGGTATCTTATAGGTTTTGGATGCAATTGTAAATGGGATTGACTCCTTAATTTCGCTTTCTTCTGTCTTGTTGTTGGTGTAAAGAAATGCAACTGATTTCTGTGCATTGATTTTATATCCTGACACTTTACTGAATTCCTGTACAAGCTCTAGCAGTTTTGGAGTAGGGCATTTTGGGTTTTCCACATATAGTATCATATCATCTGCAACGAGTGATAGTTTGACTTCTTCTTTGCCGATTTGGATGCCTTTAATTTCTTTTTGTTGTCTGATTGCTGAGGCTAGGACTTATAGTACTATGTTGAATAGTAGTGGTGATAGCGGACATCCCTGCCATGTTCCTGACCCTAACGGAAAAGCTCTCAGTTTTTCTCCATTGAGAATGATACTTGCAGTGGGTTTTTCATAGATGGCTTTGATAATATTGAGGTATGTGCCTTCTATCCCTACACTTTGAAGAGTTTTGATTAGGAAGGGATGTTGTACTTTGTTAAATGCTTTTTCAGCATCTATTTAGAGTATCATATGGTTCTTGTTCTCTCTCTTGTTAATGTATTGTATCACATTGATTGATTTGTAGATGTTGAACCAAACCTGCTGTCCTGGAATAAATCCCACTTGGTCGTGGTGAATAATCCTTTTAATGTACTGTTGGATCCTATTGGCTAGTATTTGGGTGAGAATTTTCACATCTGTGTTCATCAAGGATATTGGTCTGTAATTCTCTTTTTTGATGGAATCCTTGTCTGGTTTGGGGATCAAGGTGAGGCTGGCCTCATAAAATGAGTTTGGAAGTTTTCCTTCCATTTCTATTTTTTGGAACAGTTTCAGGAGAATAGGAATTAATTCGTCTTCAAATGTTTGGTAGAATTCCCCTGGGAAGCCATCTGGCCCTGGGCTTTTGTGTGTTTGGAGATTTTTGATGACTCTTTCAATCTCCTTACTGGTTATGGGCCTATTCAGGTTTTCTATTTCTTCCTGGTTCAGTTTTGGCAGTTTATATGTCTCTAGGAAAGCATCCATTTCTTCCAGATTGTCAAATTTGTTGGCATAGAGTTGCTCATAATATGTTCTTATGATTGTTTGTATTTCTTTGGTGTTGGTTGTGATCTCTCCTCTTTCATTCATGATTTTATTTATTTGGGTCCTTTCTCTTTTCTTTTGGATAAGTCTGGCCAGGGGTTTATCAATCTTATTAATTCTTTCAAAGAACCAGCTCCTAGTTTCATTGATTTGTTCTATTGTTTTTTTTTGGTTTCTATTTCATTGATTTCTGCTTTGATCTTTATTATTTCTCTTCTCCTCCTGGGTTTAGGCTTTCTTTGTTGTTCTTTCTCGAGCTCCTTTAGGTGTAGGGTTAGGTTGTGTATTTGAGACCTTTCCTGTTTCTTGAGCTAGGCTTGTATCGCTATATATTTTCCTCTCAGGACTGCCTTTGATGTGTCCCACAGATTTTGGACCATTGTGTTTTCAATATCATTTGTTTCCATGGTTTTTTTCAATTCTTCTTTAATTTCCTGGTTGACCCATTCATTTTTTAGAAGGATGCTGTTGAGCCTCCATGTATTTGTGCTTTTTCCACATTTCCTCTTGTGATTGAGTTCTAGCTTCAGAGCATTGTGGTCTGAAAATATGCAGGGAATGATCCCAATCTTTTGATACCTGTTGAGACCTGATTTATGACCCAGGATGTGATCTATTCTGGAGAATGTTCCATGGGCACTAGAGAAGAATGTGTATTCTGTTGCTTTGGGATGGAATGTTCTGAATATATCTGTGATGTCCATCTGGTCCAGTGTGTCATTTAAGACCTTTATTTTCTTGTTGATCTTTTGCTTGGATGATCTGTCCATTTCAGTGAGGGCTGTGTTAAAGTCTCCAACTATTATTGTATTCTTGTCAATGTGTTTCTTTGATTTTGTTATTAATTGGTTTATATACTTGGCTGCTCCCATGTTAGGGGCATAGATATTTAAGATTGTTAGATCTTCTTGTTGGACAGACCCTTTGAGTATGATATAGTGTCATTCCTCATCTCTTATTATAGTCTTTGGCTTAAAATCTAATTGATCTGATATAAGGATTGCCACCCCAGCTTTCTTCTGATGTCCATTAGCATGGTAAATTGTTTTCCACCCCCTCACTTTCAATCTGGAAGTGTCTTCAGGTCTACAATGAGTTTCTTGTAGGCAGCATATGGATGGGTTTTGTTTTTTTTATCCATTCTGAAACCCTGTGTCTTTTGATTGGGGCATTTAGCCCATTTACGTTCAGGGTAACTATTGAGAGATATGAATTTAGTGCCATTGTATTGCTTGTAAGGTGATTGTTACTGTATGTTGTCTCTGTTCCTTTCTGATAATACTTTTAGGGTCTCTCTTTGCTTAGAGAACCCCTTTCAATATTTCCTGTAGAGCTGGTTTGGTGTTTACAAATTCTTTCAGTTTTTCTTTGTCCTGGAAGCTTTTTATCTCTCCTTCTATTTTCAATGATAACCTAGCTGGATAAAGTATTCTTGGCTGCATGTTTTTCTCGTTTAGTGCTCTGAATATATCATGCCTGTTCTTTCTGGCCTGCCAGGTCTCTGTGGATAAGTCTGCTGCCAATCTAATATTTTTACCATTGTATGTTACAGACTTCTTGTCCCGTGCAGCCTTCAGGATTTTCTCTTTGTCGCTAAGACTTGTAAATTTTACTATTAGATGGCGGGGTGTGGACCGATTCCTATTGATTTTGAGGGGTGTTCTCTGCACCTCCTGGATTTTGATGCTTGTTCCCCTTGCTATATATATTAGGTAAATTCTCTACAATAATCCTCTCCAGTATGCCTTCTGCTCCTATTTCTCTTTCTTCTTCTTTTGGAATCCCAATTATTCTAATGTTGTTTCGTCTTATGGCATCACTTATCTCTCGAATTCTCCCCTCATGGTCCAGTAATTGTTTGTCTCTCTTTTGCTCAGCTTCATTATTCTCTGTCATTTGGTCTTCTATATCACTAATTCTGTCTTCTGCCTCATTTATCCTAGCAGTAAGAGCCTCCATTTTTTATTGTACCTCATTAATAGGTTTTTAAATTTCAACTTGATTAGACTTTAATTATTTTATTTCTCCAGAAAGGGCTTTTATTTCTCCTGACAGGGTTTCTCTAGTATCTTCCATGCCATTTTCGAGCCCGGCTAGAACCTTGAGAATCGTCGTCCTGAATTCCAGATCTGACTTATTACCAATGTCTGTATTGATTAGGTCCCTAGCCTTCGGTCCTGCCTCCTTTTATTTTGTGGTGAGTTTTTCCGCCTTGTCATTTTGTCCAGATAAGAATCTGCTGTTCTCCTTGTTAAGTGAACTTGGTCTTGGCTGGAATTCTTGTTGATCTTCTGGGGGAGGGGCCTGTTGTAGTGATTCTCGAGTGTCTCTGCCCCAGGCAGAATTGCACCACCCTTACCAGGGTCCGGGCAAAGTAATCCTCCCAGGTTCGCTTTCAGGAGCTTTTTTTCCCTGAATGCTTTCCGTAGAGTTCTGGAGGACGGGAATGAAAATGGCGGCCTCGCAATTTCCGGCTCAGAGGAGCCGAGAGCTAGGGGCCCCAGTCTTCAGTGCGCCTTCAGAGAAAAGCGTTTAATCACTCCCCTCTACCCAGCCTCCGGCCGGGCTTGTAGAAAATCGTGTGTAATCAGTCCCGTCTCCTTGGCTTCTGGGAGCACTCTGAGCTCACCCAACCTGTGACCAAGCATCTCTGTCTCTGGCAGAGCCCCACCTGAAGTCTCCAAACCCCGTAGATCCCTGAGCTCTCCCGGGTCGGAGTCTCCCTGGATCTTGTGGGGAACCCTCGCACAGAGCACCAGCCTGTGTCTCAGAGCACCGGCCCGTGTCACAGACCACAGCTCTAGGAAACCTCGGCTCTGTCTCCGCAGCCGGCTTCCCCGCTCTAATGCCTGTGTGCTCTACGACACTCAGACACCCCCGATCCTTCTGTGACCCCGCGGGACCTGAGTCCATGCTGTCCCCGTGAGGTCTTCACCCCAGTTTAGCCTCTGGAGCGATGTCCCTCCGTGGAGCAGACTTTTAAAAGTCCTGATTTTGTGCTCCGCTGCTTGCTGGGAGCCGGCCCCTCCCCTTGGGGTCTATCTTCCCGTCGCGTTGGATTCACTTCTCCGCTGGTCCTACCTTTTAGAAAGTGGTCGATTTTCTGTTTCTAGAATTGTTGTTTTTCTTCTCTTCGATCTCCTGTTGGATTCATAGGTGTTCAAAATGGTTTGCTAGGCTATCTAGCTGATCTCCTGCTGCCTGATGTCGTCTCAGCCTGCTATTTCTCCGCCATCTTGACTCCTCCCCCGATAGTAGGTAATTATTTAAAGTGCTACAAAATGTAATTATTTGGACTGTATTTCATTGTCTTTTTTTATTTGGAGACTGGAAGAATAGAGTGAGGTCTCCTATAAATTTTGAATATATTACTTAATTTAAAATTTCTTAATTGATTAAAAATATCTATGAACTACAAATGCACCACACAGAGGTTCAAAAGAAGGATACAAAAGTCACCTGAAAGAGCCTAGCCCCTAGACCCAGGGTAGTACTGTCAACTGATTATATTAATATGTCTACAGGTAGGATTATTAGTCATAACTAGTACCAGTGCATTCAACAAACCACTGGACCACTTTCTCACACCAGACACAAAAATAAATTCAGAACAGATGGAAGAACTAAATGTGAGACAGGAAACTATCAGAGTCCTAGAAGAGAATACAAGCAGCAACCCCTTTGACCTTAGCCATCGCAGTGTTGTACTAGAAATGTGTTGTGAGGCAAGGGAAAAAATGGAAAAAAGAACCATTGGGACATTATCAAGATAAAAATCTTCTGCACGGCAGAGGAAACAGTCAACAAAACTAAAAGCAGCCTATAGAATGGAAGACCATATTTGCAAATGGTGTCTCTGATAAAGGGCTAGTATTCATAACTTATAAAGAACTTATCAAGCTCAACACACAAAGAACAAATAATCCAATCAAGAAATGGGCAGAAGAAAGGAACAGACATTTTCCAAAGCAAATTTACAGATGACTAACAGACACATGAAAAGATGCTCGCCCTCGCTTATCATCAGGGAAATAGAAACCAAAACCATTTCACTCATATATGGAATTTAATAAACAAAACAGATGAACATAGGGGAAGGTGGAAAAAAGAGGGAAGGAAACCATAAGACACTCTTAGCTATAAGAAGCAAACAGGGTTGCTGGAAGGGAGATTGTGGGGTTGTGCTCGGTGGGTGATGGGTATTAAGGAGGGTACTTATTTATGAGCACTGGGTGTTAAATACTTAAGTGATGAATCACTGAATTCTACTCTTGAAAACAATATTACATTATATGTTAAGTAACTAGAATTTAAATAAAAACTTAAAATGTCTAATGTTATAAATGTACTTAGCAGAAAATAATTTCTATTTATTTTATATAAATATTATATTTACATAATAAATTATACAAATTTTATAATTACATGCAATTAAAATGTTATAAAATTAAGATATTACATGAACATTTTATATGATCTATATAAATTTAAATATTCTATTTTAAAAATTTTATTTATTTGACAGAGAGATCACAAGTGGTCAGAGAGGCAGGCAGAGAGAGAGAGGAGGAAGCAGGCTCTTTGCCGAGCAAAGAGGCCGATGTGGGACTCAATCCCAGGACTCTGAGATCATGACCTGAGTTGAAGGCTTAACCCACTGAGCCACCCAGGCACCCCTCTATTTATTTTTATATAAAGATGAGTGGAAAAGAGCAAAATACTGGTAAACATAAAGGTTTAAATGAAGAATAAAGTAAGATATAAGCCAGCTAATATAGAGAATGAATTCAATGGAAATTACCTACAGTTATTATATAGGTATGACTCTCCTCATTTTGTGTTTGAGGAAGCTGAAAATTATGTTAACTTTCTTAGGGATTCTAGTACATTTTCAAGTTTCAATTTCTAAGCTCTAATGATAATTTATGTCCTTCAAAGAGGTGATTTTAAAAAGTCCAAATAAAATGGTTTGGAAATACTCAAATCTATAAAATATTTTTAGATACAGAAAAGTAAAATAAGAATATAACAGAACATTTAATCTGCATGACATGAGGTCTGATAGTTTCTATGTTGACAAAATATAATGGAAAATTGGATAATCTTTAATATTAAGTTTGGAATTAACTAAAAGACTGTGATAGAAAAAATAGCCCTTGACTCCTACACTAACAGTTATGTCATGGGCATTTTGAATAGGACTATTTTCTCTGGAAACCAATGTCAAATAAAGCCACTTTGATCATGATGAATCAGTGGACCAAAAAACAGGACCATTCCTTAATCTTGTTTGAGCACACACAAAAACAATCACAGACAAGAACAACAGCATTGTCTAGATCACAAAAATGATTAAACATTACTCTCTCTCAGGTAGCTTGACTGACAATCAGTCATTCCTTTATCATTTAAAGAATCAGCACTTCTTTTTATTCCTCCCACTTCTAGATTTAAAAAAAAAAATTATGAACCAGATTTGTAAATGGGCTTAAGCCAAATACATCACCAGTCAGAAGCTCCCAACTGAAAACTCCCTCCATTATCTATAAAAACTCATTTGCATAGAAGTCTTTTGTTTGCCTTTATCTGTTTTTTTTTCTGTAACTAGGACTAGCATTTGTTTATTTCATTAATTTCTAAGTCACTCTGTGTCATTAGGAGTTGACATAGTTCCCAACCAGATGAATATAGGTTGTTTTACCCCATCAGGTAGGAAGGAATTTTCCAAGCTCTGACCCATTCTACAAATCATGCTTAAATTCCAGAACACAGCATCTCAATTAGAAATATATTTTAGGCACATCAGAGGAGATATTTTAGAAATATAGTTGTTAAATCCTCACAAACTATAATTGCACAGGTCAAGGGCAGTGCTCCCTCATTTGTACAGATCTCCACAGGATCAAGTTACATTTCATTTAAATATGTCCATACCGATCATTAAAGTGAATATAAGTATATTTTGTAGAGTATTATTTACTTATAATATTGCATTCTTTGATAAAGCACTTCCACTGTCTTAATTAATTCACAAAAGAAAGATTTTCAAGTACTATGTTTTCTGCCCCAGCGAACTAGGTCTAATTTAAGAAAAAAAAATAATGTCTTTGAAGGTTTAAAATAGCTTTTTAATAGAGAACAACTTCTACATATGGGTGGGTTATTAACTATCTATCGACAACTGGCGAGACACACATTTTAAAGTATTCTTGAACACAATTTATGTAATTGAGCTTTGGCTTAAATTGCATAATTTGCTTATAGGAAAAAGTTCTTAAAATAAGAATTGTAACTGTTAACCTTCTGCAGATTTCTTTTAACATCTTTTTTTAAATTTTTGCCCACCTGAATAATAATAATAATAATACATGCTAACAGAGTGACATTATTCTTTCTTGTGGTGTTAGGTAATAAATAATAAATAGATGAAAATTATAAAGTGCTTAGTGATACTTTGTTAAAGTATTCCTGGAACTTCTGCATCATTAAATCAGTTTAAACTAGGATCTGTAAATTATGGTGAAGTATTTTTTTTTAAAGATTTTATTTATTTATTTGACAGGTGGAGATCACAAGTAGGCAGAGAGGCAGGCAGAGAGAGAGGAGGAAGCAGACTCCTCGACGAGCAGAGAGCCTGATGCGGGACTCGATCCCAGGACCCTGGGATCATGACCTGAGCCGAAGACAGAGGCTTTAACGCACTGAGCCACCCAGGCATCCCTAAGGTGAAGTATTTTAAGAATGTTCAGAGTGGGGACACCTGGGTGGCTAAGTCAGTTAAGCATGTGCCTTGGGCTCAGGTCACGATCCCAGGGTCCTGGGATCAAGTCCTGCATTTGGCCCCTTGCTCAGCAGGGAGACTGGTTCTGTATCTTTCTCTGCCTGCCACTCCTTCTGCTTGTGCTTGCTCAAGCCCTCCCTCTCCCACTCTCTCTCTCTGACACTTGAATAAATAAAATCTTAAAAAATAATGTTCAGAGTTTTTCAGAATTTTTCATGAAGGGCTACTTTTTTTTTTAAGATTTATTTATTTAATTATGGGAGGGAGGGATAGGGTAAGGGGGGAGAGAATCTCTGTGTTGAGTGTTTAGCCTGGTGCCAGGCTTGATCTCAGGACATTGAGATCACCACCTGAGCTGAAACCAAGAGTTAGTTGTTCACTTTTTAGCATGCACATGTCTAGTTATTCTAGCACCATTTTTGAGAAGACTGTCTTTGTTCCATTGTATTGCCTGTGCTCCTTTATCAAATATCATTTGAGTTGACTACATTTATATGAATCTATTTCTTGGTGCTATATGCTGTTTCACTAATCTGTTTGTTTATTCTTTTGTCAATGTGTTGGTTATGTAGCTTTATAGTAAATCTTGATATCTGGTAGCATCAGTCTTCCATCTTTATTTTTCTCCTTCAAAACTGTATTGGCTATTCTGGGTCTTTTGTCTCTCCATTTACACTTTAGAATCAGTTTATTCATATGCCAAAATAACTTGCTGGAATTTTATTGGAGGTTGCATTGACTATATAGACCAAGTAGAGAAGAACTCCTGTCTTCATACTATAGAGTTTCATTCCTATCCATGAATATGGAATAGATCTCTCCATTTCTTTACCAATTCATTGATTATTTTTCATCAGAGTAGTCATGTATTTTTTGACATATAGATCTTATCCATATTTTCTTAGATTTATACCTAAGTATTTCATTTTGGTGTTAGTATAAATGGTATCATCTTTCTAAGATGTTATTTTTAAGTAATCTCTGCACTCAACATGGGGCTTGAACCCACAACCTCAAAATCAAGAGTTGCATGCTGTACTGAGCCAGCCAGGCACCCCTAAGTGGTATTGTGATTTTAATTTCAAATTCTACTTGTTCATGTTGGTTTAAATATTTTTTTTTGTTTTGTTTGTTTATTTGACAGAGATCACAAGTAGGCAGAGAGGCAGGCAGAGAGAGAGGGAAGCAGGCTCCCCGCTGAGCAGAGAGCCCGATGGGGGGCTCGATCCCAGGACCCTGGGATCATGACCTGAGCCAAAGGCAGAGGCTTTAATCCACTGAGCCACCCAGGTGCCCCTGTTCATGCTGGTTTAAAGGAAAGCTGTTGACTTTTATATATTAACCTTGTATTGTGAAAGCTTGTTAAAATTGCTTATTCCAGGAATTTTCTTGTTAATTCTTTTGGATTTTCTTCATAGATGATTATGTCATCTGTGAGCAAAGACAGTTTTACTTCCTTCCCACTTCCCAATCCATATATCTTTTACATCCAGTATAGTGTTTAAAAGGATTACTGAGAATGGATAAACTTTTTATCTCTTGTTAGTGAGAAAGCTGCAAATTTCCCACTGTTAAGTATGATGTTAGCTGTAGGTTCTTTGTAGGTATTATTTATCAAGTAGAGAAGTTCCCTTCTGTGTCTAGTTTACTGAGAATTTGTAATCATGAATAGATGTTGGATCTTATCAAATATCTTTTTCTGCAATTATTGATATGATTGTGGTTTTTGTTGTTGTTGTTGTTTGGGATTTTTTAGCTTGTTGCTGTGATGGATTATGTTAAATGATTTTCTTTCTTTTTTTTTTTTATTTAGTTTTATTTTTTCAGTGTTCTAAGATTCATTGTTTATGCACCATACCCAGTGTTCCATGCAATACATGCCCTCCTTAATACCCACCATCAGGCTCACCCATCCCCTTACGCCCATCCTTTCCAAAACCCTCAGTTTGTTTCTCAGAGCCCACAGTCTCTCATGGTTTGTTTTCCCCTCTGATTTCCCCTAATTCACTTTTTCTTTCCTTCTCCTCATGTCCTCCATGCTATCCCTTGCGCTTCACAAGTATGTGAAACCATATGATAATTGACTTTCTCTGCTTGGCTTATTTCACTCAGCATAATCTCCTCCAGTCCCATCCAAGTTTATACAAAAGTTGGGTATTCATCCTTTCTGATGGAGGCATAATATTCCATTGTATATATGGACCATATCTTCTTTATCCATTCATCTGTTGAAGGGTATCATGGCTCTTTCCCAGTTTGGCAATTGTGGCCATTGCTGCTGTAAACACTGGGGTACGGATGGCCTTTCTTTTCACTACATCTGTATCTATAGGATAAATACCTAGTGGTGCAATTGCAGGGTCATAAGGTAGCTCTATTTTTAATTTCTTAAGGAATCTCTACACTGTTTTCCACAGTGGCTGCACCAACTTGCATTCCCACCAACAGTGTAAGAGGGTTCCCCTTTCTCCACATCCTCACCAACATTTGTTGTTTCCTGGCTTGTTAATTTTGGTCATTCTGACTGGTGTAAGGTGGTATCTCAATGTGGTTTTAGTTTGAATTTTCCTGATGACTAATGATGAACATTTTTTCATGTGTCTGTTAGTCATTTGTATGTCTTCTTTGGAGAAGTGTCTGTTCATGTCTTGTGCCCATTGTTTGATGTCATTATCTGTTTTTTGGGTGTTGCATTTGAGGAGTTCTTTATAGATCTTGGATATAAGCCCTTTGTCTGTAGTATCTTTTGTGAATATCTTCTCCCATTCAGTGGTTGCCTCTTTGTTCTGTTGACTGTTTCCTTTGCTGTGCAGAAGCTTTTGATCTTGATAAGGTCCGAAAAGTTCATTTTCGTTTTTGTTTCCTTTGCCTTTGGAGACATGTCTTGAAAGAAGTTGCTGTGGCCGAATTCGAAGAGGTTACTATGTTCTCCTCTAAGATTTTGACAGATTCCTGCCGCACATTGAGGTCTTTTATACATTTCGAGTTTAACTTTGTGTAGGGTGTTAAGAATGGTCAAGTTCCATTCTTCTACACTTAGCTGTCCAATTTTCTCAGCACCATTTATTGAAGAGACATTTTTCCACTGGATTTTTTTACTGCTTCGTTGAAGATTATTTGATCATTGAGTTGCAGATCCATGTCTGGACTCTCTACTCTGTTCCACTGTCCTATGTGTCTGTTTTTGTGCCAGTACCTTGCTGTCTTGGTGATCACAGCTTTGTAGTGAAGCTTGAAATCAAGCAACGTGATATCCCCAGCTTTTTTTTTTTTTTCAACATTTCCTTAGCAATTCAGGGTCTGTTCTGGTTCAATATAAATTTTAGGATTGTTTGTCCCAGCACTTTGAAAAATGCCAGTGGGATTTTGATCAGGATGGCATTGAAAGTATAGATTGCTCTGGGCAGTATAGACATTTTAACTATGTTTATTCTTCTGATCCATGAACATGGAATGCTTTCCCATCTTTTTGTGTCTTCTTCATTTTTTTTCATGAGTGTTCTGTAGTTCCTCAAGTACAGATCCTTTACCTCTTTGGTTAGGTTTATTCCAAGTTATCTTATGGTTCTTGGTGCTATAGTAAATGGAATCAATTCTCTAATTTCCCCTTCTATATTTTCATTGTTAGTGTATAAAAAAGCAACTGATTTCTGTGCATTGATGGGTATTAAAGAGGGCATGTACTGCATGGAACATTGGGTGTGGTGCATAAACAATGAATCTTAGAACACTGAAAAAATAAAGTTTCCATAGAACTAATTGCTGTATTAGTTCTAGAGTTTGGGGGTGGAATCCTTAGGGTTTTCTGTATAAAGTATCATGTCATCTTCAAAGAGAGAGAGTTTGACTTCTTTGCCAATTTGAATACCTTTCATTTCTTTTTGTTGTCTGATTGCTGTTGCTAGGACTTCTAATACCATGTTGAACAACAGTGGCGAAAGTGGGCATCCTTGTAGTGTTCCTGATCTCAAAGGGAAGGCTGTCAGCTTTTCCCCATTGAGATTAAATGATTTTCACATGTTGAATCAGCCTTCCATAAATCTCACTTGATTGTAGTATATAATTTATACATTGTTATGAGAGATATTACTGTGTGGTTTTTTTGTAAGGTCTTTGATTTTGGTATTAAAATAATTCTGGCCACATAGAATCATTTTGAAATTATTTCACTGGTTTTATCTCTTTAAAGAGACTATAGAGAAATGGTATAATTTCTTCCTTAAATATCTGTAGGATTTATTAAGTTATCTAGGTCTAGTGCTTTCTGTTTTTTGGGAACTTATTACTAATTGTTGATTCATTTTGTTTAATACATATAGGCCTATTCAGATTGTCTATTTATTTTTGTATGAGTTTTGGCAGATTTTCTCTTTCAAGAAATTGGTCCATTTCATCTTGGTTATCAAATTTGGAGGCATAAAGTTGTTCATAATATCCCTTTACTATCTTTTTATTTTATTTTACTTTATTTTATTTATTTTACTTAATTTCATTTTAGATTTTATTTATTCATTTGACTGGGAGAGCGATTGAGAGAGAGAGAGAAAGCAAAGCAGGGAAAGGGGCAGAAGGAGGGGAGAATCAGGATCCCTGCAAAGCAGGGAGCCTGAAGGAGGACTGGATCCCGGGTCCTGGGATCATGACCTGAGCTGAAGGCAGAAGCTTAACTGACGTAAACACCCAGGCACGCCCCCCTTTACTATGTTTTTAATGTCCATGCAATTGCAGTCATGCTTCCTCTTTCATTTATCATATTAGTAATCTCTGTACTTTCTGTTTTTTTTCTTGATTAGCCTGGCTGAAGGGCTCCTGATTTTGTTAATCTTTTCAAAACCCGTTTTTGGTTTTCTTGACCTTTTAACTCGAACTACTGGTTTTAATTTCATTGATTTTTAGTCTGATTTTTATTATTTCTTGCCTTAAATTTAATTTTCTCTTTTGCTTGCTTTGGATATAGTTTGGTCTTCTTTTTCTAGTTTCCCAAAGTGAAAGCTCAAGTGGTTGGTTTTATTTCTTTTTTCCTTCTCTAATATATGCATTTATTTTTATAAATTTTCCTCTAGCAATGGTTTTACTGCATCCTACAAATTTTCATAAGGTGTGCTTTATTTTCTTTTAACTCAAAATATTTTAAAATTTTTCTCTTTTAAGATATGTTCTATGACTCATATTTTGTTTAGAAGTATGTTGGTTAATCTCCAAGTATTTTGTGATTATTTTTAAAATAAATTTAAAAATAACAAATATTTTTATGTTATTGACATCTAATTTAATTTCTTTGTGGCTCATTGTGGTCTAAGAGCAAACATTACATAATTCCCATTCTTTTAAATGTGGTAAGGTGTGTTTTATGGCCCAGAATTTGGTCTTTGTGGTGCTTATTGCAATGAAAATGTGTACTCTGCTTTTTTTAGATAGAGTCACTGATAGATGTCATTATATCCAATTGATTTTTGTTGCTGCTGAGTTGTACTATGTTCTTACTGATTTTCTGCCTACTAGATCTGTTCTTTTCCAGTAGGGGAGTATTGAAGTTTCTTCTTCTTGTAATTTTCTAAGTTTTCACCTCACATCTATATGCTCTTTTATTAGGAACATACACATTAAGAATTGTTCTTTTCTTGGAGAATTAACCCCTTTAACATTATGTAATGCCCCTTTATTTTTATGTTTTTTATACTTTCCTTGAATTAAGCTCTGTCTGAAATTAATATATCTACTCTTACTTTTTAAAAAATTAATACAAGTATGGTATCTCTTTCTCTATCCCTTTGCTTTTAAGCTTATTTGTTTTTACATTTAACATGGGTTTCTTATAGGTTATACATATTTTCCATATTAGTAGCATATGTGGCAAGAACAAATACAAGGAAATCAGCCTCAACTCATATATTAATAATTTCCAGAATTTAACATATGCTAAATAGAATTAATCATTAAAATTGAAAATCATCAGAAGATAAAATAATCACCAGGTGTCAGCAAAAATATTAATCAGAAAAATTAGGACCAAGTATTCAGTTATATAAATGTCTGATTTATAATATGAGCACAGTCTATTTCATATGCCTTAAGTGATAAAAGAATTAATTGATAACACACAATTATAAAAATGACTAAGTAGATTTTATAATAACATACATTTTAAATTCTAGATAATTAAAATACAAAAATTTTTAAATGAATTAGTTAAATTACATATTCCACCCAGCTAAAGTAGAATTCATGACTGGAATTTGGCAAAATTGCTTATAATGTTGTAAAATGAGATAAATTTTTGGAATAAAGGATAACAAAGATAGAGACATGAGGTGGATAGAAAGGAGTCTAACCTAAAAATAATATCACTTCTTAGTCTTTTGACTAAGATCAAGTGTAACATAAAGGTAATCAAATGATTTAATTAAGTGCAAAAAGATAAAGCAAAGTAAGTAGAAAAGAGGCAATGGAATAGGAGGTAATAGCTTCGAATTTCATAGTATTGATGACAAACATGAAATCTCATGTAGCCAATAGTATAAGATCCAAACACAAGCTAGAATGTTGGGTTGGTATGTCTTCATCATTGATGAAAGAAGGGAGTGGAACAGAAGAAATTAGAGCAAGACAGTTTATTACAAAAAGACCATGGGAGCTTCAGTATCGTTATACTGGTTCTGTGGCTCATAACTACCAGTTGGGGATTAAGCAGTTAATGAATTGAACCATAGTTGAGGAACACAAGGCAAAAGGCTCAGAAATTTTGGTAGCTGACAATGAAGAGCCAAACCTCCTTCCCCATGGAGCAAAAGTTACATAGTAGTCATCTATAGTCACCTTTATTTACTTAATTGTCTATGAAATCAGTTACAGAAATAGCTTAGCATCAGGAGACAGATAGGCCTTGAAGTTTCACCTGTCTGCAAGGACATGCAGGATGGCCCTGAGTTGTAAATGTACAAACCTAGGAAAACCAATAAAAATCTTTTTAAAAAATATAATTAATACATACAGGAGATAAAATGGAATCACATAAAAAGTTCAATTAAAAAAAAAAAAACAGAGACTGTTTTTGTTTGTTTATTTGTTTTAGATACAGCACACACATACAATGAGAAACAAATACGAAGACCTGACTTCATGTTGTCTTTAAGAACCTACTAAACATATAAAACACAGATAAGTTTAAAGGACAAGGGCAAAGATAAACCATGTAAACCCTAATCAAAAGAAAAAGAAAGCTTCAGTATTAGTATTCATTTCAAAAAGAAGCAGATAGAGAACAACAACAGAAGTAGCACTGATAAAGCAAGACATTACATTGTGATAACGTGGTCAGTTCTCTAAGAAGAATTGGCATATATGCACTTAACAACAGAGCATCAAATAATGTAAGTCAAAGACTAATAGATCTTCATGAAAAAGCAAACAAATGCACTATTATAGTTGGAGACTTCATCACCCCTCTATAATTAATAGACAGAACAGTAAAAAAAATCAATGAAGATATAATGAATCTAAATACAGTTATCAAATCTCATTGACATTTATAAAACACTTCATTTAACAATAGTAGAATGCATATTCTTCTCTTCCTCACATAAACCATTCATCAGTATAGACCAGAAAAGCATACTATGGTGAAAAACAAACAAACAAGCAAAAATCACCTAAAAAATGGAAGCTTATGCAACGATATTAATAGAAAAACATAACCTGAAATAGAAAAACTGTAGAGTTTAAAGGGATACCTTGTAATAAAAAATTTCAGTCCATCAGAAGAAAAAACAGTTTGAAATGTGTATGTAGCAGAGAGAGTCAAGATGGCGGAGAAGTAGCAGGCTGAGACGACATCAGGCAGCAGGAGATCAGCTAGATAGCCTATCAAACCATTCCGAACACCTATGAATCCAAAAGGAGATCGAAGAGAAGAACAACAATTCTAGAAACAGAAAATCGACCACTTTCTAAAAGGTAGGACCAGTGGAGAAGTGAATCCAACACGATTGGAAGATAGACCCCGGGGGGTGGGGCTGGCTCCCGGCAAGCAGCGGAACAGTGGAGCACAAAATCAGGACTTTTAAAAGTCTGCTCCACAGAGGGACATCACTCCAGAGGCTAAACTGGGGTGAAGACGTTGTCGGGACAGCGTGGACTCAGGTCCCGCAGGGTCACAGAAGGATCGGGGGTGTCTGAGTGTCGCAGAGCTCACAGGTATTAAAGTGGGGAAGCCGGGTGCGGAGACAGAGCTGAGGAGTGAGCTCTCAATTCGGGGTTTCCTAGAGCCGTGGTCTGGAACACGGGCCAGTGCTCTGTGCGAGGGGTCCCCACAAGATCCGCGGAGACTCCAACCTGGGAGAGCTCAGGGATCTATGGGGTTCGGAGACTCCAGGTGGGACTCTGCCAGAGACAGAGACGCTTGGTCACAGGCTGGGTGACCTCGGAGCACAGCCAGAAGCCAGTGAGACAGGACTGATTACGCACGATTTTCTCCAAGCAGGGCTGGAGGCTGGGGAGATGGGAGTGATTAAGCGCTTTTCTCTGAAGGTGCACTGAAGACTGGGGCCCCTAGCTCTCGGCTCCTCCGAGCCAAAGATTGGGAGGCCGCCATTTTCATTCCTGTCCTCCAGGACTCTACAGAAAGCGTTCAGGGAACAAAAACTACTGAAAGCGAACCTGAGAGGATTACTTAGCCTGGCCCCTGGTAAGGGTGGTGCAATTCCGCCTGGGGCAGAGACACTCGAGAATCACTACAACAGGCCCCTCCCCCAGAAGATCAACAAGAAATCCAGCCAAGACCAAGTTCACTTAACAAGGAGAACAGCAGATTCTTATCTGGACAAAATGACAAGGTGGAAAAACTCACCACACAAAAAAAAGAACAGGAGGCAGTACTGAAGGCTAGGGACCTAATCAATACAGACATTGGTAATATGTCAGATCTGGAACTCAGGACGACGATTCTCAAGGTTCTAGCCGGGCTCAAAAAAGGCATGGAAGATACTAGAAAAACCCTGTCAGGAGAAATAAAAGCCCTTTCTGGAGAAATAAAAGAATTAAAGTCTAATCAAGTTGAAATTAAAAAACCTATTAATGAGGTACAATAAAAAATGGAGGCTCTTACTGCTAGGATAAATGAGGCAGAAGACAGAATTAGTGATATAGAAGACCAAATGACAGAGAATAATGAACCTGAGCAAAAGACAGACAAACAATTACTGGACCATGAGGGGAGAATTCGGGAGATAAGTGATGCCATAAGACGAAACAACATTAGAATAATTGGGATTCCAAAAGAAGAAGAAAGAGAAATAGGAGCAGAAGGTATACTGGAGAGGATTATTGTAGAGAATTTACCTAATATATATAGCAAGGGGAACAAGCATCAAAATCCAGGAGGTGCAGAGAACACCCCTCAAAATCAATAGGAATCGGTCCACACCCCGCCATCTAATAGTAAAATTTACAAGTCTTAGCGACAAAGAGAAAATCCTGAAGGCTGCACGGGACAAGAAGTCTGTAACATACAATGGTAAAAATATTAGATTGGCAGCAGACTTATCCACAGAGACCTGGCAGGCCAGAAAGAACAGGCATGATATATTCAGAGCACTAAACGAGAAAAACATGCAGCCAAGAATACTTTATCCAGCTAGGTTATCATTGAAAATAGAAGGAGAGATAAAAAGCTTCCAGGACAAAGAAAAACTGAAAGAATTTGTAAACACCAAACCAGCTCTACAGAAAATATTGAAAGGGGTTCTCTAAGTAAAGAGAGACCCTAAAAGTATTATCAGAAAGGAACAGAGACAACATACAGTAACAATCACCTTACAAGCAATACAATGGCACTAAATTCATATCTCTCAATAGTTACCCTGAACGTAAATGGGCTAAATGCCCCAATCAAAAGACACAGGGTTTCAGAATGGATAAAAAAAACAAAACCCATCCATATGCTGCCTACAAGAAACTCATTGTAGACCTGAAGACACTTCCAGATTGAAAGTGAGGGGGTGGAAAACAATTTACCATGCTAATGGACATCAGAAGAAAGCTGGGGTGGCAATCCTTATATCAGATCAATTAGATTTTAAGCCAAAGACTATAATAAGAGATGAGGAATGACACTATATCATACTCAAAGGGTCTGTCCAACAAGAAGATCTAACAATCTTAAATATCTATGCCCCTAACATGGGAGCAGCCAAGTATATAAACCAATTAATAACAAAATCAAAGAAACACATTGACAAGAATACAATAATAGTTGGAGACTTTAACACAGCCCTCACTGAAATGGACAGATCATCCAAGCAAAAGATCAACAAGAAAATAAAGGTCTTAAATGACACACTGGACCAGATGGACATCACAGATATATTCAGAACATTCCATCCCAAAGCAACAGAATACACATTCCTCTCTAGTGTCCATGGAACATTCTCCAGAATAGATCACATCCTGGGTCATAAATCAGGTCTCAACAGGTATCAAAAGATTGGGATCATTCCCTGCATATTTTCAGACCACAATGCCCTGAAGCTAGAACTCAGTCACAAGAGGAAATTTGGAAAGAGCACAAATACATGGAGACTCAACAGCATGGTTATCATTGAATGGGTCTAAAGAATGAATGGGTCAACCAGGAAATTAAAGAAGAATTGAAAAAAACCATGGAAACAAATGATATTGAAAACACAATGGTCCAAAATCTGTGGGACACATCAAAGGCAGTCCTGAGAGGAAAATATATAGCGATACAAGCCTAGCTCAAGAAACAGGAAAGGTCTCAAATACACAACCTAACCCTACACCTAAAGGAGCTCGAGAAAGAACAACAAAGAAAGCCTAAACCCAGGAGGAGAAGAGAAATAATAAAGATCAAAGCAGAAATCAATGAAATAGAAACCAAAAAAAACAATAGAACAAATCAATGAAACTAGGAGCTGGTTCTTTGAAAGAATTAATAAGATTGATAAACCCCTGGCCAGACTTATCAAAAAGAAAAGAGAAAGGACCCAAATAAATAAAATCATGAATGAAAGAGGAGAGATCACAACCAACACCAAAGAAATACAAACAATCATAAGAACATATTATGA